>MDKH01019040.1:0-39799 GCA_005239495.1 Nicotiana undulata | reverse complement strand
TGGTTCGAGCGTGTCCATACAAGTGAGATTTTACTCCCTTTTATAGGGAATTTCTTAGTATAATGTCTACTATACTTAATGATTGAACATTAATGATTAATAATACCATTAATGTAACGTTACAATAGGTAATCGTAACTGTTGCGTGAAGATTCTGTAACGTTTGGCTCATTGATTGAAGATCTTTAAATCTGCCCTTTATTCTGCCCTGGTTCATTATGACCATGTCTCTTCAACTCCTCAATTAGACTCGAGCTTCTGCTTCTAATTATCTCTTGTGTGTATTATTCCGTACCTCTTTGTCTCGTACCTCTTTCTATATTATTTCCCAGCTATCACGTTTCTATTGTTCCACGTAGATTGCTTGTCATCAGAGGTATTACACGTGTGAAACCTATCTTTTACCAATACGTATAGTCCCCCCACTTACCATATATTTAGAAATTAAATATTTTGTAAGAGGATACTCATTTATGGCGGGAATCGTTTGCCGCCGTTTCACTCGTACCATTGCACCTATCTCTGAATGTACGCGTCACTTGTCACTTCCATTTAATGCATGTGCCACGTGGCATTTTCAGACTGGTTCTGCAATTCATCAGCGCCTTTTAGGGCTTTTTGCGGCTGCATTAGTCATGAAGTGACCATTTTAATTATGACTTTCACATCAGTGTTTTTTTTTCATTTTTTGACGGTTGCCTTTGTGTATAAATACCCCTTTTTGCCTTTGCTTCTACGAAAAATTTCCAACTTTCCTTCACTGTTTGTAAGTTCCTCTTTCATGAAAATATGTCTTCTTCAAATCAAGATCCCAAGAAAGTAATTATAGTATATGAACTATCTCCTTCTTCTGCTCTAATCCAGAGTAGGAGGGGCGGTAGATTAAGGAGCCTGGGTTCCACACCTTCTAGGGGTTCTTCTTCTTCACGTAACACTACTCCCCCACAAACTTCTAGGGTTAGTATTACTCCATCTTCTTCTAGGGCTAGAGATTCTTCTCTAATAGTAGAGAATTTCATGAACCAAAGGTTGTCGAGATTGTTCATGCTGAGTTTTCTTTCGTAAAGGACAGTGAAGCCATAAGAAAACAACTTTCTTCCATGACATCTCATGATCGTGCTGATCTTTACCCTACTCAAATCATTGAGGGTTTGATTCTATCATGCGTAGAGAGTGTTACTGGAAACCTGACTTTCTAGTTGTATTTCCTAATGAGAATCAAAGAATAACTTTTTACAAAACTAGCTATTCTTATGTGTACACTTATACCTTTACTTTAGGGTTCAAGCCTCCTATCGACCCTGTCATTATAGAGTTTTGTCGATTTTTTTATGTGTGTCTGGGACAAATTGGTCCCTTATTTGGAGGGCAGTAGCATGCCTTAGATATTTGGCCAATTTGGCTTCAGTTCCTTTTACCTTTTATCATCTTATTCATCTCTACTCCCTTATGTTGTTCCGCCATGGAGTTTTTACTCTTGCGGCTAGAATTAAGAGAGTTTTAGTCATCCCTGATGATGATAAAAATGGAGGTTGGTATGTCCGGTTTGTTGTTGTCCCTACAAAAGGTTTGGTAGGTGAAGAAAATCTCCCCTTCCCTAAGAAGCGGAACTTTGCACGTGAGTCCAGTTTTGCTCACTTTCTTCTTTATTTTTGATAGATTTTCAGTACCGTGACTCTTTTTTTTCTTCTTCTTGCAGCAACCATGGGAACGGTCGAGGAGGTCTCCGCTTTTCGTGGTTGGGTAGAAATATTATTGGTGATCACTCCAATGGAAGAATGTTCTTGGAAGTACCTCTCGGCGAGGTTTGGTTGGAAAGTGAAAACCCATGGTAGGTTTTTTTTACATTTCCTTTCTCTGCTTTTTAAGCTTTTCTAATCCCTTTTATTTGTTAGGGTTTCCTGCTCGTGGAGTTTCTGCTGTTGTTGTAAGCACTTCAAAACTTTCGTTGGCCAAGGCTCTAGAAATTATTTTGAACTCCTCTTCGTCAAAAAGGAAAGTAGATGGGTCTCGGACCTTGGAAGATGAGGAAGAGCAGGAGGAAGGTTCACTAATTCGGATTTCACGGAGAAGAAAGGTCGTGTCTGACGACGAATCTGCTCCACCTATTGCTTTATCATCCATGCCTGAGTTAGAGCCTTCCGCCCCTATACAATCTGGAGATGAAACTCCTTCCACATCCAATAAATCAGTTGAACAGTAGTTCAATCAAGGCTTTGGCACAGTATCAGAGGAGGCGCCTCTTGTTTTTTTTTTCCTCCACCTTCCCCAATGGAACTTTCATCTGCCGCACCTGTTGCTATTTCTGCTCCCCCGCCTGTTACACATGTGGCTCCTTCATCTACACCTACTTCCGTGCCTTCTATTATCGAAGTAGGATCTTCCATTAATGGGG
Source organism: Nicotiana undulata (assembly GCA_005239495.1). NCBI lineage: Eukaryota > Viridiplantae > Streptophyta > Magnoliopsida > Solanales > Solanaceae > Nicotiana > Nicotiana undulata. The sequence continues at coordinate 37,404 of MDKH01019040.1, read as the reverse complement.
AGATGAAGCAAATTATGATAGACTCTTAAAGAAATCAGGCCAGGCGGATGTGTGGTTGAAGCCTCTGATAGGTCCAGTTGATAAGTCTATGTTGGAAAGCCGTAGTTCCTTAACTTGGATGAACGAGATTGTACACTCGTCCTTAAAGGTATCCTTCATGTTGTTGTTTATTTAACTTTTACCGTATCTAACTTCCCTTTCTGTGCAGATCAATCTTATTAGTACAGAGTTGATGAAAAGGATTGTTCATACGGAGCAATTAGGATCGTCCATACAGAGCAATTAATGAATGACTATCATACCGAGGCTGATAACTGGAAGGAGCAATTCGAGAGCCTTCAACTTGATATTGAAGCAGTAGAAGTGGAGAAGTGTACCTTAGAGTAGCAAGTCAGAGTGATTTCAGTAGAATTGGCCATTAAGAAGGCTTCATGAAGTCAAGCAGGAAAGGATAAGAACATCCTGGAATCTTCATTTGCGGAGCAACTTTCCATGCTACTGAAGAGATAAGAAGCTTGAAAGCTTTACTGGATCAGAAGGAGGCTTATGCTGGTGAACTTGTGCAATCACTTACTCAGACTCAAGAAGACCTCCGTGAATTTTCAAACAAGATTCAATTTCTGGAAAGATCCCTTGCTCCTCTGTAGGCTTCTTATGATGCTGTCGTGGCTGAAAGAGATGAGTTGAGAGAGGATGTTGAATAATGGGAGAAGGATTACGAAGCTCTCGAGGATAAGGCAGCTGTCGATGTGAGTTGGGCTTATATGAATGCCCGACTTGATACATTGACAGAAATGGGCCAAGAAAATTTTGACTTACAAGCTGAAATTGCCAAAACCAAGGAGACAATCGAAAAGTCTCGGCAAAGTCAAATATTTTCATCACCTGAAGTTAAAGTTCCAATAGGTGATGAGATCGTGCCTGATGAAGTTTCTTCCCAACCCTTGCCATCTCAAGCCGTTCCTTCTGCTGATGAAGATAATCCCCATAGTGTCTAGTGAAAGTATTTATCAAACCCTCATTTGTTTTTCCTTTTGAATCAATTGGTGGTTACCCCCGGTCCCGTTTGGGGGTGGAGTTTGGTTAGTAAGTCCCCAATGAAAAATTAGGGCCAACTTTGTATAAACAAGTTCAGTTTGAACTAAGTAAATATTTAGTTTTTTCCGTTATATAATATCAATATTTAAATTTCTTAGCATGATTGTATTTTTTCAAGTTTTCGTTTCACTCTTAAATGTTTGCATGCTATTATGTTCGGATTTCTGTTTTACCCTTGGTTATTTGCATCAAAGATACTTTAACATTTCGTGTCTTTTCGAAATAAGCAAGATTTATAAAAGAGGGCCCTTTTATGAACGACACTTAATGAAGAAGACGTCACAATTTCATAATGGTGTAAATGTACAAAAGAGAGATAGGAATTCACATGATTTCTGAGTAATGTTTTGAAGAAAGTCTTTATATTAGTAGAGCTTTCGTAACACTTTACATGTGTTCAAGTATCGTCTATGACTCTTTCGTAACTGTTTTCTTTTACAACAGATTTTGAATAAACACGGGGGTACTAATTTCTATCCGTAACTAAATTCAGCCTTTGACCTAAACATACGTTTACATTCATGAGTATGTTCTTTGTAGGTTTCTGAATCCGGCTTTGTGTTTTTGTCTTCGGCTCTTTGATTTCACTCATAACTTTTGATTTGTTGGGAAAAATGGATCTTCAGGCTTGAGCTTTGACTCTTTTGATAGTCTTCTTTGCCTTCCATACTGTATATTCCCCCAAGTGTTTGAGCTTTGAAGAATGAAATCTCGAGCACTTGACTATTCCTTTCCCGTGGTCCTTTTCCTGAAAAGGAAAAACATACAGGACTCGAAGGTATATAGTTTAGATGATGACTGCTTAACCCTTTGAAACGCCCATCGGAAGGTTGTAACCCTAGACCAGGAATTCAGCTACTTCCTCGTGTCTATTCAGGTCTAATATCATCATTTAGTTAGGGGTTAGCTTTTTGCCTATCATCTAAAATGGTTAGTATAACTTTAACAGTACTAAATAAAATTGCTCGTAATGATACCTAACCGTGGGTACTCTTGTTGCTTAGAAGTAACACTTCTTCAAATGAACAACATTCCAACTTGTTGGTAAAATCCTTCCGTCCATAGCTTCCAGTTCATAAGCGCATTTTCCACCAATACCGCGCACTTTGTAGGGTCCTTCCCAATTTGGATTTAGCTTTCATGTTCCAGCCTCCTTTGTTGATTGAAAGACTTTTTTAATAACAAAGTCCCTAATTTTAAAATATCTAAGGTGAGATTTTCTATTGTAATACCGCTCTATAATTTACTTTTGAGCTGCCATGCGTATTAAAGCGACTTCTCTCCTCTGTTCAAGTAAATCCAAATTTATTCGCAACTCGTCGTTGTTTGTTTCTTCTGTTGTTGTTTTGAATCTCGTGCTTGGTTCACCAATTTCCACTGGTATTAGAGCCTCTAAACCATAGATAAATGCGAATGGGGTTTCTCCCGTGGCTGTCTTTGTTGTAGTTCTGTAAGCCCATAATACTCCTTGTAGCTCGTCAGGCCAATTTCCTTTTGATTTTCCCAATCATTTCTTCAAGTTGTTGATGATGATCTTGTTTGTTGACTCAGCTTGCCCATTAGCTACGGGGTGATAGGGTGAAGAAGTGATAAGCTTGATTTGCCAACTTTGGAAGAATTCCGTGATTCGTAAGCCTATGAATTGGGGGCCATTGTCACATACAATTTCCTTCGGGACACCAAAGTGGCGTATGATGTTTTTCCAGATAAAGCTCTTTACTTCTTTTTCTCGTACCTGTTTAAAGGCTTCTGCCTCCACCTATTTTGAGAAGTAATCTGTTAAGACAAGTAAAAACTGTACATTTCCTTTGGCATGGGATAGAGGTCCTACTATATCCATTCCCCACTTCATAAATGGCCAAGGTGATATAACTGGATGTAGTAACTCTACGGGTCGATGCATGTTGTTAGCATACGACTGACATTTGTCGCATTTAGCTACGAAATGTTCGGCGTCTTCCTCCATCTTAGGCCAATAATACCCTACTCTGATAAGAGTTTTGACTAGAGATCTTCCATCTGCGTGGTTTCCACAACGTCCTTCGTGTACTTCTTTCATCATGTATTCAGTTTGATTAGGTCCGAGGCACCTTGCTAGGGGACCACCAAACATTTTACGATATAAAGTATCACGAACTAGGCAGTACCGTGCAACTTTTCGTCGAAGTGCTTGAGCTTCTTTCTTATATTCAGGCACGGTACCATTCTGCAAAAAAATTACAATTTCGTTTCTCCAATCCCAGGTTAGGTTATTAAATGTTACCTCATTATGATCCTGGTCAATTGCTTAATAGAATAAATGTATCACAATAGCTTTTCTTTATTCGTTACATCTATAACTGATCTGAGGTTAGCTAATGCATCTGCTTCTCCATTTTCTTCTCTAGGTACTTGCACGATCTTCCTTGATTGGAATTGCCTTACTAGTTCTCGTGCCTTTTCCAAATATTTTTGCATTCGAGTCCCCTGCATCTGGTTTACCACCAGCTGAGAGTCGCAATCTTCTCTATTGAGAGTTCTCGTGCTAATTCTAGCCCTGCAATGACAGCTTCGCACTCTGCTTCATTATTAGTAATAGGATCACATTTAATACTTTGACTTATCTTTTCACCCGTAGGTGGTATTAAAACAATTCCTAGACCGGCTCCTTGAACATTAGAAGAACACTCAGTGAATTGAATCCATGTTCTTGGATTAGCTCCGGTAAAGATTTGTAACTCTTTTTCTACTTCGGGAATTATACTGGTACTAAAATCGGCGACAAAATCGGCTAAAACGTGTGACTTAACTGCAGTCTGATGCTGATAAACGATGTCATATTCACTTAGTTCTATTGCCCATTTAGCCAGTCTACCTGACCGTTCTTGTTTATGCAAAATATTTCTCAAAGGATATGAAGTTACAACAGTAATTGGATGACACTGAAAGTACGGTCTTAACTTTCTAGCTGCCATGATTAAAGCCAAGGCTAATTTTTCTAGATGAGGGTATCTAGTTTCAGCGTCTAGTAAGGACTTACTTACATAGTAGATAGGAGATTGCTTACCTTTGTCCTCTCTTACCAGGACTGCACACACAACTACTTCCCAACAACAATGTAAATGTACAACCTTTCCCCCTCCCTTGGTTTAGACAGTAGTGGGGGATTTGATAGATAGGCCTTCAAATTTTTGAGGGCCTGCTGGCATTCTTTAGTCCATTCGAACTGATTTTGCTTCTTTAATACTGAGAAGGATTTGAAACTCTTCTCTGAAGATCTTGAAATGAATCTTCCTAAAGTTGTGATCCTACCTGTCAGCCTTTGAACTTCGTTTTTGCTCGTTAGTATATCAGGTATTTCTTCAATAGCTTTAATTTGAGAAGGATTTACTTCAATGCCTCTATTTGATACGAGAAAACCCAAAAACTTACCTGATTCGACACCAAAGGCGCACTTCTCTAGATTTAGTTTCATATTATACCTACGGAGGATGTCAGACGTAGTTGAAAGATGTTGGAAGTGATCTTCAGCCTGTGTGGACTTCACCAACATGTCATCTATGTACACCTCCATTGTTTACCCAGATGTTCCTGGAACATCTTGGTCAGTAGCCTTTGATATGTGGCTCCATCATTTTTCAAGCCAAAATCCATGACTTTGTAACAGTAAGTCCCCATGTTCGTAATAAAGGAAGTTTTTTCCTCGTCCGTGGGGTCCATTTTTATCTGATTGTAACCAGAATATGCATCTAGAAAGCTTAATAATTCATGACCTGTAGTGGCATCAATCATTTGATCTATGTGCGGTAATGAAAATGAGTCTTTTGGGCAAGCTTTATTTAAATCAGTATAATCTACGCATACTCTCAATTTACCATTCTTTTTAGGTGCCACTACGGTATTAGCTAACCAATTAGGGTATTTTACCTTGCATATTGAACCTATTTTTAAGAGCTTCTGTACCTCTTCATCGATCACTTAATTCTTGAACGATTCCGGCTTCCTTTTCTTTTGCTTGACAGGTATGAATGATGGGTCTTCATTTAGTTTATGAGTCATCACCTCTGGCGGTATGCCTGTCATATCTGAATGGGACCAGACAAAACAATCTACATTAGCTTTTAAATATTCAATTAACTTACCTCTCTTGGTTGGGCTTAGCCTTGCTCCTAGGTGGATTTTTTGCTCAGGCTTGTGTTCAAACAATGGAACAGCTTCGAGCTCTTCAGTAGTCATCTTTATGTTTTCATTCTCCTCTGGTTCTTGAGTAACATCAGGCCTGGAATCCATGTCCGTATGTTTTGATGTTACTTCCGTGGTGATTTGATTCACTATGTCTTTAACATTTGTTCCAGTATCTATTTGAATTGCTCCCACGTCTTTTAACTCTTCCACCACTTCTTTTTTATTTGTATGTATCACTGAATTGATGTTCCTCGAAGTTTGTTGATCACCTCGGATCTGCTGAATCCCCCATTTAGAAGGGAATTTGATTACTTGATGTAGAGTAGATGGTACTGCATCCATGTCATGAATCCATGGTCTTCCCATAATTACATTGTAGGCTATGTCTATATCAATAACTTGAAACTTTGTTTCTTTTACAACGCCTTCTGCATATATACTCAATGCAATTTCTCCTTTTCTTATGACCGTGGAATTATCGAATCCAGATAAGGAACGTGTTTTTGGAATTATTTGGTCTCCCATAAGCATTTTGTTCCACCACTCTTAGTAGAATGATGTTAACTGAAATACCTGGATAAATCAATACTCTTCTCACGTTAGTATCATATAAGTAAAGATATTACCAGTGCGTCGTTGTGTTGGATTAATAACCCATCTGCATCTGAATTGTCAAATGTTATGTTATCAACCTCCAAGGTTTCACGAGTCCATTTCCTGTGGGTTATTGTGAACTTTGTTGTATTTTTTGCTGCGATATAGTCACGTCATTAACCTCCTCTCCTTCGTTTATCACATTTATTTTTCTCTTCGGAGATGGTGGTTTTGGGGGCTCTTGCATGTTCTTCATATATGCATGTTTACTTTTTTCACCAAACAATTATGTTAGATAACCTTGTTTTAATAAGTGTTCTACCTCACCTTATAATAACCTGCAGTATGATGTTCTGTGCCCGTGGTCGTTGTAAAGTTCACAACAGAAGTCTGGGTTCCTTCTGTTTGGATTTGATCTCATTTATTTGGGCCATCGAATTTTATCACCCATATTTCTTAATACTGAAATTAACTCGAAAGTACTTAAATTGAAGTTATAGTATCCAATTCTTACATATACGTTATTACCTCTGTTTCGTTCATCTCAATCATTTTTGGACCTTGATGATGATGAACTTGAATCTTTGTACGTCGGTCTATGACCAGACCGAGTGTTTTCATAGTTGGAATGCGTTTCTCGTCCCAAAGGTCCCATATAGGGTTCGTACTTGTTCCTACCATTTTTTCTCTCTGATTCTGAGCGTCTAGAACTCGCCATGTCTTCTGTTTTTTACTGAGCTATGGTATCCTCTTCAATTCGTAATTTAGTACTGTATCTGTTATAAACATCATTCCATGTTGTAGCTGGAAATTCACGTAAACTTTCTTCGAGTCTCCTCGTGGCTTCAGAGCTTTTATCATTCAAATTACTTGCAAATGCCATAGCTGCCCAACTATCAGGTACTCTTGGTAACAGCATCCTTTCACGTTGGAACCTGTCTACAAATTCACGAAGCAATTCTGTATCTCCCTGTTTTATTTTGAATATATCTTCCATTCTTTTTTCCACTTTTTGTGCACCAGAATGTGCTTTTATAAATGAATATGCAAGCTTAGCAAAAGAATCAATAGAATTTTCGAGTAAGAGAGAATACCATGTTAATGCTCCTTTGGTGAAGTCTCTCCAAACGTTTTGACCAACACGGATTCAATTTCTTGCTTAGTCAAGTCGTTTCCTTTTACTTCTTTGGTGAAAGAAGTAACATGATCACGTGGATCAGGTGTCCCGTCGTATTTTGATATATCGAGCATTTTGAATTTCTTGGGAATCGGCAAAGGTGTTGCACTTGGCTTCCATGGTTGTTGAGAATATTTGTCGATATCAATCCCCTTGATGACAGGTGGTACTCCAGGAATTTGTTCGATACGATCGTTTTGTTCCTTCACCTGTTTCAGCAAGGTTAGTATTAAAGATTGCAAATCTTAATTATTAGACATACCTTGTCTTCCCTCAATAGACTCGTTTGGAGTGCCATCACTTCCTGAATTAGCTAGTCTAGATTGTGGATTTTCTACAGTTGTGGTGTTGTTTGGAGGAGGCGTAGGTGGTATAGTTGGTAGCCCCATCGTGAAAGCTTGAAGAGCTTCACTCACGTGTTCAGTAACCATCTGCTTTACAGGGTCCTGCTCTCCTGTTTGCTCATTTCCAATTTGGTCATTGTTGTGAGTGGTAGATCTTTCTGGGGAGTTGTCTCTTGAATCTCGTGGGGATCCCTGAGGCGATGGAACTGGAGTTCCAGTTGTCTATTGATTGTTGTCGTTGGTAATTTACATGATTATATAAAGATGATTCAGGAATACAGAAAAACAAGGATTATCAGATTCCCGGTAACTGAACCAATTAGTTTAACCAAAGAATTAGATTCTTAGTCAAAGCGTTTTTAAGAAGTACTCGGGCTTCTGATAATCAAGAAAATTAAATAAGAATAGAAATTAGACTAGTAAATAAGAAAGCAATAAGATCGCATAAAAGTAAATATATTTCAATAGTGGTTCGAGCGTGTCCATACAAGTGAGATTTTACTCCCTTTTATAGGGAATTTCTTAGTATAACGTCTACTCTACTTAATTATTGAGAATTAATGATTAATAATACAATTAATGTAATGTTACAATAGGTAATTGTTGCGTGAAGATTCTGTAACATTTGGCTCATTGATTGAAGATCTTTGAATCTGCCCTTTATTATGCTCTGGTTCATTATGACCATGTCTCTTCAACTCCTCATTTGGACTCGAGCTCCCGCTTCTAATTGTCTCTTGTGTGTATTATTCAGTACCTCGTTGTCTCGTACTAAATTCTTGCCCAGCTGTCATGTTTCTATTGTTCCACGTAGATTTCTTTGTCATCAGAGGTATTACGCGTGTGAAACTTATTTTTTACCAATACGTTTAATATGGTAGAAATTGGGGAAGGTTCCAGTAATGTTGATGTGCAAGTTGTTGGGCCAAATGTGAAGCTTAGCAATTGGGAAGTTACTCATCTCCCCACCCGGAAGGAGTTTTGGTAGTTTACTTTGTTTTCCTTTCTGTTATATGGGTTATTCCAGGGTTATAATCCAGATATTTGTTTTTCGCTCTGTTTCGATGTCAACCCCTTTTTATTCAATGAAATGCAATTTTCTGTTTTCCATTGTTCCTAATATTTTCATTTTTTGTTTTTCTTTTGTACAGTTCTTTTATGCTGGTTCTAATGACATGACATGCATAAGGAATTTTCAGCCAAGTCTTAAAAACCAGTCTAATCCTAAAATAATGATCCAAGAAGTAGAATATAATGAAGAAGCAGCATTCGAGGAAATAAGTAAAGAACTAAAACACTTTGAATAGAAGACAAAGCCTAATTTGAATGAAACTGAAGCAATCAAGTTAGGAGATCAGGATAATGTCAGGGAAACTAAGATAAGTATGCATTTGGAACTGCAAGCCAAGGAAGAAATAATCAAAACATTGTTGGAGTACAAAGACGCTTTGCATGGTCGTATGACGACATGCCAGGCTTGAGCATTGATTTGGTAGTTCACAAATTGCCAATCGATCCTGCATTCCCTCCTGTCAAGCAAAAGTTAAGGAAATTCAAGACCGACATGAGTGTAAAGATCTAAAAAGAAATCACAAAGCAGCTTGAAGCAAAGGTCATTCGGGTTTCTCGATATCCCACTTGGTTAGATAATGTTGTGCCAGTACCAAAGAAAGATGGTAAGCCCAGGGTATGTGTTGATTATCGTGATCTTAACAAGGCAAGCCCGAAGGATGATTTTCCATTGCCAAACATCCACATTCTGATCGATAACTATGCCAAGCATGATATTGGGTCCTTTGTGGATTGCTATGAGGGATATCACCAGATCCTAATGGATGAGGAAGATGCAGAAAGGATGACGTTCATCACGCCATGAGGGACATATTGCTACCAGTAATGCCATTTTTTTTTAAGAATGCTGGGGCAACTTACATGAGGGCGATGACAATCATATTTCATGACATGATACACAAGGAGATCGATGTTTATGTAGATTATGTGATCATAAAGTCGAAGAAGCATTCCGACCATGTCAAGGACTTGAGGAAGTTTTTCCAAAGGCTCCGCCGGTATAACCTCAAGCTCAATCCAGCAAAATGTGCATTTGGTGTCCCGTTTGGGAAACTGTTGGGATTCGTGGTTAGTCGCCGCGGTATTGAATTGGATCCGTCAAATATCAAGGCCATCCAGGAGTTACCCCCACCGAAGAATAAAACTGAAGTTATGAGTTTTCTCGGGAGGTTAAACTACATCAGTAGCTTTATTGCTCAACTCATGAGAACTTGTGAGCCCATCTTTAGGTTGCTGAAGAAGAATGTTGCAGTCAAGTGGACCGACTAGTGTCAGGAAGCATTTGATAAGATTAAGAGGTACTTGTTAAACCCACCTGTGTTGGTCCCGCCAGATCCTGGGAGACCTCTAATTCTCTATCTGGCAGTCCTGGATAATTCTTTTGGCTGTGTGTTGGGTCAACAAGAAATTACCGGCAAGAAAGAGCAAGCTATCAATTATCTTAGCAAGAACTTCACTCCTTATGAGGTTAAGTACACTCTTCTTGAAAGGACATGTTGCGCCTTGACTTGGGTGGCACAAAATTTGAAGCATTATTTTTCGTCCTACACTACTTACCTAATTTCTCGCATGGATCCTCTAATGTATATCTTTCAGAAGCCTATGCCCACGAGAAGACTTGCAAAGTGGCAGATTTTACTCACAGAGTTTGATATCATCTATATGACCCGGATCGCGATGAAAACCCAAACCTTGGCCGACCATTTGGCGAATCCAGTAGAAGAGGAATATGATCCATTAAGAACTTATTTTCCTGATGAAGAAATGATGTATGTTGATGAGGTTAACCATGATGAAAAGAGGCGGGAAGCTCTTGATGGAGCTGCTAACATGAAATGTGTTGTAATAGGGGCGATACTCATCTCTGAAACAAGGGAACACTACCCTATAACAACACAACTTCGATTTTATTGCACCAAAACATGGCTGATATGAAGCATGCATCGTGGGCTTGAGGTTAGCTGTAGATATGGGAGTTTAGGAAATACTAGTCTTGGGAGACTCAGATTTGTTGGTTCACCAAATAGGGAGAATGGGAGTCTCGGAAATTGAAGCTCATGTCATACCGACAGTGTATGCATGATCTTTGTCAATGATTCAGGTTAGTAGAATTCAGGCACATTCCCAGGATTCATAACGAGATTGTTGATACCCTAGCCACTCTGGCGCCAATGTTACACCATCCAGATAAGACATACGTTGACCCTCTGCATATCCAAGTTCATGATCAGCATGCCTATTGTAATGTGGTTGAAGAGGAAATCGATGGTGAACCTTGGTTTCACGATATCAAAGAATACATCAGGTTGGGATATATCTGATACATACCACAAGTGACAAAAATAGAACTATTCGATGTCTGGCTAGTGGATTTTTCATAAGCAGGGGAATCTTGTACAAGATGACTCCAGACTTAGGACTGCTGAGGTGCATAGATGCTAAAAAAGCTTCAACTCTCATGCCCGAAGTGCATTCTGAAGTTTGCGGGCCACATATGAACGGGTATGTCTTGACAAAGAAGATACTTGGAGCAGGTTAATATTGGCTCACCATGGAACGAGATTGCCTCAGATTTGTTCGTAAGTGTCATCAATGCCAGGTGCATGGTGATTTGATTCATTCTGCGCCATCTGAGTTGCACACAATGTATGCACCTTGGCCCTTCGTTGCTTGGTACATGGATGTCATTGGACCAATTAAGCCGGTCGCGTCTAACGGACATAGGTTTTTTCTGGTGGCTATTGATTATTTTACCAAGTGGGTCGAAGCTGTAACTTTCAAGTCCGTGACCAAGAAGGCAGTGGTAGATTTTGTTTATTCAAATATCATTTGCCGGTTTGGAATTCCCAAGGTGATAATCACAGACAATGCTGCTAATCTCTACGTCATTTAATGAAAGAGGTATGTCAACAGTTCAAGATTATGCATCGAAACTCCACTCTATATCGTCCTAAGGCAAACAGAGTTGTTGAGGCTGCTAACAAGAACATAAAGAAGATACTTCCCAAGATGGTGCAAGGTTCTAGGCAATGTCATGAAAAGTTACCTTTTGATCTACTGGGTTATCGCACTATTGTCCGCACTTCAGTAGGTGAAACTCCTTATTTGTTGGTATATGGAACTGAGGCAGTTATTCCTGCGGAAGTTGAGATTCCATCCCTTCAGATCGTTGCAGAAGCTGAAATTGATGATGACGAGTGGATCAAAGCCCGGCTGGAGTAGTTGAGTTTGATTGATGAGAAAAGATTGGCAGTGGTAAGTCATGGTCAATTGTATCATAATATAATGGCAAGAGCATATAACAAGAAGCTGCGTCCCCGAAAATTCGAAGTGGGCCAGCTGGTATTGAAACGCATTCTTCCACATCAAGCTGAAGCTAAAGGCAAGTTCGCCCCAAACTGGCAGGGGTCGTTCATTGTGACAAAAGCGTTGCCCAATGGTGCTTTGTATTTAACGGACATAGAAGGCAAATGTGTAGATATGGATATCAATTCTGATGCAGTCAAGAGATACTATGTATGCGTTCTCTGCTCTTCTTCAATTGTATCTTGTACTTGGCATGTTTAAAGTTGAAATGACGAAGGCATTTTGTTCAGCTACCCAAATACTTTCATCCTTTGTTACCCCTTTTGAGCCTCATTTATTTTCGTTCATACCCCTCTTTTGGAATCAGGAGTGAGGTTCAAAAAAAAAAAGAAAAAAAAATAGAGAAAAGAAAAAGAGAAAAGAATAAAAGAATAAAAAAAAGAATATAAAAAAAGAAGGTAGCAAAAACAAACAACTACTCGTGAACTACGTTCGACCTGATTCCTTTTAAAGATACGTAGGCAGCCTTACTCTGAGATTCGGTCCCATCAAAATAAAAATCCAAAATTCCCCAGACTTAGAGAAACTGGGGCAGAAGTTTTAGTTTTGCAAAAGATCTTATTCAAAAAGTTGTAATTTTAAACCCTTTCATCTTAAGTTATTTTGAGCCTTCATACCACCTTTTCTTTCTAACCTTGTCCAAAAGCCTACATTACGGTCCGAAGAAAGACCTTCCGATCAATCTTTTAGGATGCCAAGTCAAGCGAGCGAGGTATGATTTACATCATGGGTAACACTATGTTCATGGAGAGCTGAGAAAAAATTTAAAAGGAGAGAGACTTATTGGTGAAAACCCTCACGGGCACCGTAAGGAGATGGCGAGCTGAGAGAAAATTTAAAATGAGAGAGTCTTGTTGGTGAAAACCCTCACAGGTACCGTAAGATGACAGTGAGTTGAGAGATGAACAAATGAGAGAGGCTTGTTGGTGAAAACCCTTCGGGGCACTACAAGTCGAATGAGGTTCGTGACTTTACAGAGAAATTGGATCATTGGAAGCCTGGTTTTGAAGTTGAAGACATGACATGAACTAAAAGTGTGATTGGTTGGATGAATTGGGCTGATCAATCCAAAGTTCATGCCATGATCGTTGGAGCCATCCGCTTCACTTAGATAAGTCTTTTTTCCCATTCTTCTTCACATAGTCATCTTTGTTAAAAACATTTCTTTGCTCCTTTTGCCAAAAACACTTCATTGTGCTCTTTGAGTCTATCTTTATGAGCCTCTTTCGAATTAGCCCTTGTTGAACAAGTAAGAAAGGATTCCAAATCCTACTACCAGCTTCTAAATTGCACAAAGCAAAGTTCGGCCAAGCACATCGCAAGTGACATGATTCAGAATAAGCAGTATGGTGATAATAGAAGTTCAGGTGATAAGGTGATTCTTGAATTTTGACAAAACACAAAGATTCAGCAACTTTCATAGTGAAAACACAATGCAACAAGTGAATGTAAGAGATTCAGGTCATTCAGAGGTTTTGTTGTCCAATTTCGATCAAAAGGTCAAACAATCCTTCGCTGGCCCGAGGTAGCTAATCAGGATGAAGCATGGCAGTGGTAGAAGTAGACACTCAGCAATGATGCCACCAACTAACCACCACGTTTTCAAAGTAACAAGATTTTATTTGTCTGAAAGAGGGGAAAGAAACTTTGTCTGATTTGCAGGGACCCTCCAAGAGGAAAGCATGGTTAAGGGGAAAGGAATTTTGTTCTTTCTACAGAGATCCTCCAGGAATAGAGCTGGCTCAGGTAAGTTCATTCTCGCTTTTCAGAACCCTCTTGGATAATGGGATTTAGTTTTCAAGTTTTCAGGACCCTCTTGGATAATGGGATTTAGTTTTCAAGTTTTCAGGACCCTCCTGGATAACGGGATTAGTTTTAAGTTTTCAGGACCCTCCTGGATAATGGGATTTAGTTTTCAAGTTTTCAGGACCCTCCTGGATAATGGGATTTAGTTTTTAAGTTTTAATGACCCTCCTGGATAATGGGATTTAGTTTTTAAGCTTTCAGAACCCTCCTGGATATTGGGATTTAGGTTTTAAGTTTTCAGGACTCTCCTGGATAATAGAATTTAATTTTAAGTTATCAGGACCCTCCTGGATAATGGGATTTAGTTTTCAGGACCCTCCTGGATAATGGGATTTAGTTTTCAAGTTTTCAGGACTCTCATGGATAATGGGATTAGTTTTAAGTTTTCAGGACCCTCCTGGATTAAGGGATTTAGTTTTCAAGTTTTCAGGACCCTCCTGGATAATGGGATTTAGTTTTCAAGTTTTCAGGACCCTCCTGGACAATGGGATTTAGTTTTTAAGATTTCAGGACCCTCCTGTATAATGGGATTTAGGTTTTAAGTTTTCAGGACCCTCATGGATAATGGGATTTAATTTAAAGTTATCAAGACCCTCCTGAATAATGGGATTTAGTTTTCAAGTTTTCAGGACCCTCCTGGATAATGGGATTTAGTTTTCAAGTTTTCAGGACCCTCCTGGATAATGGGATTTAGTTTTCAAGTTTTCAGGCCCCTCCTGGACAATGAGATTTAGTTTTCAAGTTTTTAGGACCCTCGCGGATAATGGGATTTAGTTTTCAAGTTTTTAGGACCTTCATGGATAATAGGATTTTGGTTTTAAGTTCTCAGGACCCTATTGGATAATGGGATTTAGGTTTTAAATTCTCAAGACCATCCTGGATAATGGGATTTAATTTCAAATTTTCAAGGATTCAATTTCAGTTTTCAGGACCCTCCTGTATAATCGGATTTTGGTTTTAAGTGCTTAGGACCCTCTTGGATAATGAGATTTAAGTTTTAAGTTTTCAGGACCCTCCAGGATAATGGAATTTAGTTTTCAAGTTCTCAGGATCCTCCTAGATAATGAGATTTAGGTTTTAAGTTTTTAAGACCCTCCTGGATAATGGGATTTGACTTATGTTTTCAGGACCCTCCTAGAAAATGGGATCCAATTACAACTCACCAATGTTCCTGGTACAAACTGGGGCAGAAATTTTCTTTGTTTTGTCTGTTTTGTCGTGATTGCAAGCACCCACCTAAAAAACGAGGGAATTATCTTCAAAGTTATTACAACTCCAAAGGCATGTAGCAGGCTCCCATCTGGAGAACGAGGGAATTCATTTCAAGTTAAGTCATCAGGCGCCCACCTGGAGAACTAGGGAATTCATTTCAAGTTAAGTCATCAGGCGCCCACGCGGAGAACAAGGGAATTCATTTCAAGTTAAGTCATCAGGCTCCCACCTGGAGAACGAGGGAATTCATTTCAAGTTAAGTCATCAGGCGCCCACCTGGAGAACTAGGGAATTCATTTCAAGTTAAGTCATCAGGCGCCCACGCGGAGAACAAGGGAATTCATTTCAAGTTAAGTCATCAGGCTCCCACCTGGAGAACGAGGGAATTCATTTCAAGTTAAGTCATCAGGCTCCCACCTGGAGAACGAGGGAATTCATTTCAAGTTAAGTCATCAGGCGCCCACCTCGAGAACGAGGAAATTCATTTAAAGTTAAGTCATCAGGTGCCCACTTGGAGAATAAGTGAATTCATTTCGAGTGCTGAGTCAGTAGCAGGCGCCCACCCGAAGAACGGAAGTCATTTCAGAATTCATTTTAGATTTAATTTCAAATGAACACCAGGAGCCCGCCTGAAAAATAGGGTCAATTCAAGTTAGAAGTAGCAGAAGCTTGCCTCTAGAATGCGAGCCAATAGTTCGAGATGCACAAGAAGATTGTAGAAGATTCAAGGCAGAAGAGTAGATATTATTTTATAGTTCTTCTTGTAATATTTTTTTTATTTGGTTTTATTTTGATGTAATGACAGGAACCGCGGACCGGAACCTCGACGGCACTTCACTCGATACTCCACCTCGGTATCCTCCTCCGTCATTCTTTCTACTTATGAACTACACGTGGCCTGATTCCTTTATTGCTAAGGATATGTAGGCAGCTCAGATACCACGGCTCAGTAACATTCTCCTTTCTTTTAGTTTTTGGTCTCTCTAAATAAGGGTCGGGTCAAAAAACTTGTCTCATCATTCTTTGTCTGAAAACTTTTCGTGTTTCCAGTCAAAGGGGGGCAGCTGTAGACATGTAATTTTTTACCCTTCCCGAGATTTTACACATGTTACCGTTTAAATATTTAGTGTAGGTCTAATGTCGTTATTTTAACTAGTTTTGACTCTTTTACTTTATTTTATCACAAAAATAAAAATCACAAAAATATTTTTATTTTGTTTCAAAATATCAGTATTTTTGGTAGGAATATTATTTTAATTTTGCGATAATTTTAATCTAATCCCATTTTTATTTCTTATTATGATAATTGAAAAATACCAAAAATAGTTTCATATTATATATATAGTTTAGTTTAATTAAGTAGATTGATCTTCGCATTATATAGTATATTTATCTTATATTAAAAGGAATTTAACTTAAGATAGAGTATTGTTTTAGCCCAAAAGAGGCCCAAAATCGGCAGCCCACTTTATTCTTTAATCCAATACCCAATTCCCTTAGTCTTGACCTAGGTTAACTGACCTGCACCCAAACCCGTTTGACCCGCCCCACTCCCTCCTTATATCCTAGCCATTTACCACCTCTAATCCTAGTGCCCAGATTAATTCCACATACCATATAAAAAATCATTAAACTCTATATCCACCCACGACCGTTAGGTCCTGGGTTCAAGTTACGCTGGAGGGGAAGTGTGGAAACACTATAGATTCTCCTAATTTGGAGGGGGGGAGGGGGGAAACCCCCGTAACGGGAGGTGAATCAAGGAAGGTTGTGGAGAAGGTAAAGGATGCTCACAATGTAGAGAAAGCTTCTTTAAATAAGGAAGAATTTGATGCAAAATTTGTTAAAAGGGAAGCTGTGGACGCTGCCAATAAGGAAAGGGAGACAATATTAAGGGAAGACAAATTGAATCTTATTAATGCAAGGAGTGCATAAGAGACTAGCACAATTGAGTGGGTGCATAGAACATTTGGAACAAGTAAGGAGGAGCTCGGAAAACTTAATGTAACAATTAATCATTTGTGCCAAGACATATCATCCCAAAGATATGATGATGATGGGCATTTGGATGATGGTAATTAGGTAAGCTCAAAGAAAGCCCTATGGAGTGATGCAGTGGAGATTATGGATGATCAACTAGGCATAACAAATTCAAAAGAAGACAAAGTGACAAGAAACAACCAACCTGGCGAAAGTCTGGCGACGCCAGGCCTAATACCAGCTCCCCTGGCGTTAGGCTGACGACGCCAGGCCTGGTGCCAGGTTCACCTGATGAGGCAGCTACATTAGACCATATACCAAGGGCAACTGGAGAGGTCTTGGCCTATGTGGATGGTGTTCCGGTGTATGCAGTAAAGTATAAACTTGATGGAGATGAAAATGTGAAGGTTAGGGACGATACAATGGTCTCAGATCAAAATACAAGCAATGGGAAGGAAGGTGATCTTAATGGAACAGTAGTTACTGCCACAGGGAACCCTAGCCTGGGTTCAGACTATGAACTTCAATTTATAATGATGCAGGAGAATCTGAGAAATATGGAGAGGACTAATGAACTACATGAAGAAGCATTGACACCTTATGAACCAAGTGAACAAGCCATAGTTACTAAAGAGCCTAGGGATAGTAAAGCATTGCCTATGGAATGTTCATCTGGAACTAGATCACCTTTGCAGATCAAAATTAATGTGCCATTGAAGTCTCCTAATCATGTACTGCATGATCTTATAACTAATAAGGAATTTCCACTGGATATTCAGAATGCATTAGCGGATCAACAACAACAATTTGAGGATGAAGGTGATGATGAGTCTACAGCAGAAAATTTTAAAGAAATGATGAGGGAAGGGGATGTATCTCCTAGAGAAGATATTAGAAGTAGAAAGAAAGGGAAGAAAACTCAACCTAAAGATAACCTACAAGAATATTTCCTAGAAGGGCAGCCTCTACAACTACAAAATGATGATAAAAAATCTAATATGGAACATAAGGTCTGTTAAGACTCAACAGACCTTTCAGGGAGTTATAAATATGCAAAGGGAGCATGGTTTATTCATTGTTGCACTCATGGATCCATTTAAAAATAAGAGATTTATTCAGAACTATAGAACAAGGCTAGGTATGGAAGCTGCAATTTCTAATGTGAATGGAAAGATTTGGTTATTTTTTGATGTTGTGGTGGAATGGGATTTGTTGATTGATACTGAGCAACAAATGACAATTAGAGTGTATCATCAAGATCTTGGTAAGTACATCATGATGACATTTTTATATGCTAAATGTTGTGCTTTGGAGAGGCTAGAATTATGGGACAATCTATACTATTTGTCTAGTGATATGGAGTTGCCATGGCTAGTGGGGGGTGATTTCAATGTTGTTCTTGTAGAGGATGAGAAGATAGGTGGTCTTCCAGTGTATCCCCCAGAGTATGAAGACTTTGAATTTTGTGTTAATTCTTGTGTCTTGTTTGATCTTGGCTACAAGGGCAGTCCTTTCACATGGTGGAATGGAAGGCCAAATGAGGAGTGCATATTCAAAGGACTAGACAGAATTTTTGTAAACTTACCTTTTCAAACATTGTTTCCTACAATAGAAATGGAGCACCTCATTAGAACAGGTTCAGATCATGCACCACTATTGATGACTGTGGTGAGGAGGCTATGAAGTTTGTAAAGCTATTCAAGTTCTTGAATTTTTGGGCACAACATGAAACATTTTTAGAAGTGGTGAGGCAGAATTGGATGGCTGACTTTATAGGTGATCCTTTCTTGATGTTCAAGTAGAAATTGAAAAGATTAAGATTGCTCTTTCCAAATAGAGTAAACTAACCTATGGGAATACTTTCAAGCAGCTAGCTATCAAGGAGGATGTGGTGAGGATTGAAGAGATTATATTTGAAGAGGATCCCTCAATAAAGAATAGAATAGTACTTCAACAAGACCTAGCTGAGTTGAAGAAGTACTTGAGCATTGAGGAACAATACTGGAAACAAAAGGCGGGTATGAATTGGTTTGAGGAAGGAGACAGGAACACAAGGTTCTTCCATAATTGTGTCAATGGAAAGGGGCAAAAGCTACAATTGAAAAAGATTCAAGATAGTGATGGTTCATGGATTGAAACTCAAGAGATGTTATCAAATGCTGCAGTTGAGTTTTTCCAGAAGCAATTTACTAAGGAGGGGGACCTTAGAAGCTTTGATTTTTTAAATAATGTGCCTACAATGGTGACAAGGGAGAAAAATCTTGAACTATGTAGACTGCCTACTATGGAGGAGGTGAAGGTTGCTGTTTTTGCATTGAGTGGTGAAAGTGCAAGTGGTCCAGATAGTTTTTTTGGCTTGTTCTTTAAATTATGCTGGGATATTGTGGGAGAAGATATTCATAGATTTTTAGTTGTGTTCTATGATGGCAGTCTTTTGCCTAAGTCTATAACACACACTAACCTTGTTTTGTTGCCCAAAAAGCCTAAAGTCCAAACCTTCTCTAATCTTAGACCTATTAGCTTGAGTAATTTTATTAACAAGGTGTTTTCAAGGGTGGTTCACGATAGACTTGAAAATATATTGCCTTCTTTGATTTCTTCAAATCAATATGGTTTTGTCAAGGGAAGGAGTATCTTTGAGAACATCTTGTTGACTCAAGAGGTTGTCACTGATATAAGATTGAGAGGCAAGCCTGGCAGTGTTGTGATAAAGTTAGATATGGCCAAGGCATATGATAAGGTGTCCTAGAAATATTTAATGCATGTGCTAAGGAAGAAGGGGTTTGCAGAATATTTCATCAACATGGTTTGGAACCTTATTGCTAACAATTGGTACTCAGTCATGGTCAACGGACAAGCTTCTGGATTTTTTCACTCAACAAGGGGTGTGAAGCAAGGGTATCCCCTTTCACCAGCCTTGTTCATCCTCTCAGCAGAAGTCTTGTCAAGATCATTAAATAAGTTGTTTGAAGATAGGTAGTTTAGGGGTTTTGGAATGCCAAAGTGGTCTGATCCATTGAATCACCTTTCCTATGAAGATGATACTATAATCTTTGCATCTGTTGATCCTTACTCACTTTAGAAGATAGTTGATGTTTTTGCATTGTATGAACACACCTCTGGGCAGTTGATCAATAAGCCAAAAAGCTCATACTATATGCACTCAAAGGTGGCTGGAGACTTGGTGAATGCAGTAGCAACTATCACTGGATTTTCTAAAGGTAGTTTTACATTTACCTACCTTGGATGTCCAATTTTCTGTACAAGAATAAGGAATGTGTATTACAATGATTTGATCTAGATGGTGAAGGCAAAGTTACACCCTTTGAAGGGGAAGTTGTTATCTTATGGGGGGATGGACACTTTGATTTCAAGTGTGCTGCAAAGTATGCCTACACACATCCTTTCAGTCCTAGATCCACCTGATAATGTGATTGAACATCTCCATAAAACATTTTCAAGATTTTTCTGGAGCAATAAGGAAGAAAGGAGGAGCAGGCACTGGACAAAGTGGCAAAACCTATGTCTTCCTAAGGAGGAGGGAGGAGTAGGTTTTAGATCATTAAGTGATGTTTCAAAGGCCCTTTTTGCAAAGCTTTGGTGGAGATTTAGAACTTCCAAATCATTATGGTCCAACTTTGTATGGAATAAGCATTGTAAGAAAGAACTACCTAATGTGGTTCAATTTAGGGAGGGATCACATGTTTGGAGGAAAATGTTAGAGGCAAGAGAAGAGGTGGATCATGAAATCTTATGGGAAATGAATAGGGGATCTACTAATGTATGGAATGAGAATTGGACTAGCTTAGGGGATTTATATCATGTACTGCCTCCAGAATTCCCTATAAATGAAGAATTACAAGATGTTGCTGATTTGAGAGATGAGGATCAATGGAATGATACACTTCTGGATCAAACATTCCCACATGATATTGCAGATCATATTTTAGAGGAGGTTCACTTTGTTGATAGAGATGAATTCTGGGACACTCCAAAGTGGATGCCTACATCTTCAGGTAAGTTTACTGTTAGTAGTGCATGGAGAATCTTGAGGCGTAGGGAACCTATTAATCCTGAGTTTGCTAAGTTGTGGACTAAGGGACTACCTTTCAAAATCTCGTTATTCTTGTGGAGAGTTTGGAAAGGGAAATTTCCTACCGATGATTTGTGGAAGAGAGGGGGTTACATAGTTGTATCTAAATGTTGGTGTTGCTTGCCACCACAAGAAGACTCTTTCCAGCATTTGTTCTTGACAAGTGATACTGCTAAGAAGGTGTGGAAGACTTTTACACAAGTTGTTGTCTTGGTGATGAATTTGGTATAGGTGCATCAAGTTATAAGAGAATGGTGTAATGTAAAGTGTTGTCCTAAGCTTAAACCTTTGTTTCAGGCAGCTCCTGTAGTGATTCTTTGGGAGCTTTGGAAGAGAAGAATTACAATGAAGCATGGGGGCAGTGTCTTGTAGTAGAGTGATTCATGAAGTTAATAAGACCTTGTATTACTTGGCAAGGTGAGGTATCCTTGGCTGCCTAGAATTCCTTTATTTTGGCTAGAGATGATTAGATTCTTTGAAAACTACAAGCCATTTGTAGTCACTAAGAGAGTCACATGGCAGTTTCCATATAGAGGATGGTTCGAGTGCAATACAGATGGAGCTTCTACGGGAAACCCGGGTCCCAGTTCTTATGGATTTTGTGTGAGGGATCATGAAGGGAACTTGGTGTTTGCTAAGGTGAAGGAGATAGGAGAGTCTACTAATTTAGTTGCGGAAGCCAAAGCTATTGTTGAGGGGCTGGCATATTGTGTGGAAAGGCAGCTTCATCCTTTGATTATGGAGACTGATTCTTTAGTGATGAGGAAATCATTGATGATGAATGGGAAATACCATGGTGTATAGGTGCAGAAGTGAGGAAGATAAAGGAGATAGAGAGTACATTCAATGTACTCTTTCAGCATGTACTAAGGGAGGGCAACATTGTTGCAGATTTTTTAGCTAACCTTGTTTTCTCTATTGCAGGTACAATAACATTTCATTATTTTCATGATCTACCAGCTGAAGGAAAAACATTGATCAACATGGACAAGTATCAAATACCTAACCTTAGGGTTAGGGTTGCCAAAAGAAAAGCTCCGGATTGATGAATACATTATACTTGGCACTGCCTAAACCTCCATTTGTGTGTTTCTGGACATTGTTGAATTACTTACCAGTGGTATTAGCATGTTATCATGCTCAATCTGGGGGTGATTTAGCAGTGTACTGAATGGTTATTACTTTAAAGGTTCTGGCAGGAGATTCACTAAGTTCACAAAGTATATTTGTACACATTACAAGCATTAGGAAAAAACTGGACTTAACTGCACTTGTGTTGCTTTTTGTGTTATATTGTATGACATTAGGGTGTTACTCAGTGGTATTAGCATGTTATCATGCTCAACCTGGGGACATTCTAGTGTTATATGGGTTTATAAACACAAGGTCGTTGGATTTTGTATTGTTCAAAGCTTTGATCAACATGCTCCACAGCCTGGCTTTAGCCTTGCAAAGCCTACCTAAAGCCAGCCACTTTTACATGTTAATCTTGATCCGCAAGCACATTATTAGTACTTGGACAAATTAATTTCACTGCATATGGAGACCATATAGTAGCAACACTTGGAAGTCTATGCTGGCTTCAACTTTGTGGTGGAGATGTTTGGAATTCATTTTAGCCTACGGACAATATACCCTGGTGCCGGGTGAGAGATCGAGAAGTGCTGCTTGGTATTTGCCACTGGCAATTGGATTCACATACACTCCCGGAGAAGGAAGAATTCAGCTTACTATGTTGTAATAGCTAGTTCATTAGACTTTAGCTTTCCAATCTTTTTAGTAGCTAGTAGCTTCATGCAACTTCTATTTTGGTTTGGACATCTTGTAAGCTTTGGACCCATTTTGGGATTTTATTTATATATAAGCCACTAGGAAGCATGCCTAGTGGTATATTTTCTTTTTTTTTTAAAACCTAACCCAAACGGCGTCCTTCCCTCTCCCTCAGCCCTCTGCCGTCGCCGACCACCCTAGACCCGCCAAAAAATTCCCCCAAATCATTACATGGTCCCCCTCCTCTCCTCTCCTTCTTCCACGTCACCCGAGCCATAACAAACCTCTGACAAGAAGATTCCATCCCTCTCACGCACTCTTCAGTCACACGATTCATTTAAGGTGAGGGAAGACGAATGGTGAGCGTAGGATTGAGTATTAGCTCGAACTACTCTCTCCATTTGTCCTCTAGTTGCTTCAAAAAATGAATTTGGGAGGTGTTGAAGATTTTTCGGATTTTTCTTGGAGAATAAGAATAGAAGCTTCTAGGGTTCTTATATATAGGGGTTTTCTACATATTTTTAAGAAAAATAGAGAGATTTTCAGGAGAAAAATTAGGACAGAAAAATTAGGGTTTGTGGGAGTTCTTCTTCTCTATTCTTGGATTTCTAGATAAAATACAAAAAAAAAAATCAGTTTCTTATTCTCAAATTTCTTATATTTCTAGGTCGTTTCAAACGATTAAGAAAAAAAGAAAAAAATGCTTATGTTTCTTTGCTATCATGTTTTCGGATTTTGGGCATGAAAAGGGAGTTTGATTGAGCCAAGTTCAATTCAAAGTTGGCGTTCGAGGTTCCATCTAATTCGAGTTCCGGCCGTAACTATTGCTTCATCTATGTTCGTGTAACTGTTGGATTTTTTATTAATCAAGAAGCAATTCCAGGTTCTATTCTTTCCATTCCTAAAAGCAGTATGGTCAATCATATGATGTTAGAATGATTATTGTGTTTTAATGTTGAATATGACTTTCTTTCGAACGTGTTTGATTGAATGTCGGACCTTATTTTTACTTAGTTGATTGAATCGGTGAAACATGTCATATTGTTGTTAGAATCAGTTTTTTTGATTAATTCCTATGATAAAGAAAAAAAAAACTATTTGAGTGTTCAAATGATCCATGTTTCAACGTAAATACTCCTTATATTCATTTGTGGTCGATAACCTTGGTTAAACTCTCTTTCATAAACATGTGTTCTGTCTCATTTCTTGCGTGGATGTCTCATAATTTTTTTAATCCGTTTTGTTGGTTGAAGTTGGACTTCATATTGTTATTTTTCTTGTTCAGTTTGAATCAACTCCGATTTTATTGTTGCTTGGGCTAAGTTTTTTTTTAATGAAAAATGATTAAAAGAAAAATGAAAAATAGAATTAAGGGCATTGGAGTTTTAAAATTAATGGTCATCCAAATTGTTTTTAGTGGATTCCCTTGGTTTTCATATGAATCACGATTAAATTATTAGGCTCATTGTGATTGTGTTGATTTCATGCTCAACTTTCATGTGCTCACCTACACTCTTTGAAGAGAATTTATCATTCTGTGCGTTGGAATTTTTTTTGGATCGTCTTGGGAATATTTTACTTGGTGTAGGTGGATATTATAAATATTATCAAGGCTAGTTGCATCATTAAGTATTTGTTTAAGCATTCCACAAGCATGTTGGTCTACTTTATCTATTTTTCACGTTTGGGATTCATTTTGTCTCTTTAGAATAGTTAACGCATCTCGTATAAATTTGGTTTCTCTGTGTTTCTACTTTCATCCATGTTCACCCCTTAGATTGTCTTAATTAGCTCAAATGAATTTTGTAAAGTTCTTGTGGAACAACAGTATTTGGGAATAGCGCCGTGATATTTTAAAGATGCTTCTGTTTCAAACGACTCATATATGTTTAGTACACTCTGTTCCTTTGTCCCTTGTGTGAATTGAGATGCCTTAGTTGTATGTATGTTTATTATTGGTGTTAAAATCTTTGGATGGCACCTTCAGATGGCTTTGATTCACCTCTATTTACTTTTATCTCCATTTTAGTTTTCTTTAGTTCTCATTTCCTCATAAGCGTTGGATTTTGTTGGGATGTTGTGTCTCTATTTGAATCAGTTTTGTTTACGTGAATGTTATAGATGTAAGGACGATTTTGAGGGGGGGTTGGGTATTGAGATTAATGAAATAGATTTTAATTGTTTATTTACTTCATTAGTTCTTGTATTATTCGTTAGTAGCATGTTTAGGCCGACCAGACTCGGGTAGGCAAACTTTAGGTTTTCTTCTTTTCATTTGAGGTAAGAGGCCGTCTCTTAGTTCATTTATCCGGGGAATTCCCCGAAGGATTTGTATATATTTTATTCCGGGGGAATGCCCTGAAGAATTTTGTAAATATTTTGGAGGCATTGACGAGCACTGTGGAGAAAGTATAGTATAGTATTAGGACTTTACTTTACTCTTTTCTTTTATTAGGTGGGCATGACCTCGAATCTTTCTCGTGTTTACTTTCTTTTGTGTTTAAACTTAATCTGAATATTTTAAAAGCCAACTAAATCGGGTACACAACTGTGACTTTCACGGGACTCGGAGAACGCCTAGCACCTTCTCCCTGAGTCAAATGAACCCCCTTACCTAGAACTCTGGTGAAGACTTAGTTTTGGAGTCCAAAGTGTCTTAAAAGGAAAAAAAACAGTTTTAAAAAAGAAAAAAAATAGTGACTGACACACCAAAACCAAATGTCAGGTGGCGACTCTGAAATCCTTTTTAACACCATTTTTTGTCACTTTCTAATTGAAACCCCTTTTTGAACTTTACAAAATCTTTTTATTATTTTAAGAGGGTCCACCAAGGTTTTTTAAAAGTGGGTGTGACACCCGTAGATGGTGGTAGTCTTATGTTCTTGGCCGGCCAACGGATTCTCCTCCCATCACTTGGGAGCATTTCACTCAGCTATTCCTGGACAGGTATATTCCACCCTCTGAGAGGGAAGAGCTGCGGTATCAGTTTGAGCAGCTGGAGCAGGGTCAAATGTAAGTGACCGACTACAAGGCGAGGTTTTCTGAGTTGTCTCGTCATGCACTTATGATACTTCCTACTGACGCAGAGAGAGTGAGGAGGTTTGTAGCACGGTTGCACACTGGTATTAGGGCCAACATGGTTGGGCTATCGTTTGAGAATTAGAGAGCAGGGACAACATGATAAGAGGGCTCGATTTTCTAGAGATTTTAGAGGTGCCCCGGCTAGGGGCAGATATCAGTTTGGTAGGGGGCAGCCCAGCAGTCCCTCATATTCAGCACCCCCACACCTCCTTGATGCGCTCCAGTGAGGCCTTATTTCAGTGCGACGCCGGAGAGTTCTTATCGCCCACCAGCTATTCAGGGTTCTTCCGGCAGGTATTCTGGTTATCAGGGATCTTCCAACATTTAGAGTTCTTCTAGTGGTTATTCCGGCCACCAGGGCCAGTTTTTATGGCAGCAAGCTATGCTGTCGAGAGGTTTCTATGAGTGTGGAGATCTAGGTCACATGAAGAGGTTTTTCCCCAGACTTCGGGGCAAGGCAGTACAGCAGGGTCATCAGCCTATGGTTTCAGCCCCGGCGGTCCGTCTACCAAGAGGTGGAGGACAGGCTGGTAGAGGTCGTCCTAGAAGTAGAGGCCAGGAAGGGGGAGCTCAGCCGGCTCCTGTTCAATCAGATGGAGGCCAGCCAGCTGGCGCTCCAGCCTGATTCTATGCTTTTCCGGCCAGCCCAGATGCATTGACCTCAGATGCCGTTATCACAGGTATTATCTCCGTCTGCGGCAGGGAGGCCTCGGTATTATTTGATCTAGGGTCTAGCTATTCATATGTGTCGTCTTTGTTTTCTCATTTCCTGGATATTCCTCGTGAATCCTTGGGTACACCTGTTTATGTGTCCACTCTTGTGGGCAACTCCGTGGTTGTGGACCGGATCTATCGGTCCTGTGTAGTCACCTTCTGTAGGTTCGAGACCAGAGCGGACCTCTTGTTACTTGATATGACTTATTTTGAGGTCATACTTGGCATGGATTGGTTATCTCCATATCATGACATTCTCGATTGCCATGCCAAGGTTGTTACCTTAGCCATGCCTGAGTTGCCGATATTGGAGTGGAGAGGTTCCCTAGTTAGTGTAGCTAGTCGGGTTGTTTCTTTCCTGAAGGCTCGACGTATGGTCGAGAAGGGTTGTTTGGCTTATCTTGCTTATGTGCGGGACACCACTGTAGAGTTTCCGACGATTGATTTAGTGCTAGTGGTTCGGGAGTTTTTCGACGTGTTTCCGTTAGACCTTCCAGGCATGCCACCAGATCATGATGTTGATTTTTGCATAGACTTAGCTCCAAGAACCCATCATGTATCTATCCCACCATACCGCATGGCTCCGAAGGAGTTGAAAGAATTGAAAGAACAGCTTGAGGAGTTGCTAGCTAAGGGGTTTATCATACCGAGTGTATCGCCTTGGGGTGCTCAGGTGTTATTTGTAAAGAAGAAGGATGGGACTATGCGGATGTGTATTGACCACCGCCAGCTAAATAAAGTTACCATCAAGAACAAGTATCCGTTTCCGCGCATCGATGATTTGTTTGACCAAATGTAGCTTGCTAGGGTGTTTTCTAATATTGACTTGAGATCGGGGTACCATCAGCTGAGGATTCAGGACTCGGATGTGCCAAAGACTGCCTTCCGTACTAGATATGGTCATTATGGGTTCGTGGTGATGCCCTTTGGCTTGACTAATGCCCCAACAACATTAATGGATTTGATGAATAAGGTGTTCAGGGCCTTATATTGATGCTTTTGTCATTGTCTTCATTGATGACATCTTGATCTACTCATGTAACGTGGGGGAGCACGAGCAGCATTTGAGAGTAGTGCTCTAGACCTTGCGGGAACAAAAGTTGTATGCTAAGTTCTCCAAGTGTGATTTTTGGTTAGACTCTTTGGAATTCTTGGGACATGTGGTATCCGGAGAGGGTATCAAGGTGGATCCTAAGAAGATTGAGGAAGTTCAGAGTTGGCCACGCCCACTTCAGCGACCGAGATCAAGAGTTTCTTGGGATTCGCAGGTTATTATCGTCGGCTTGAGGACGACTTTTCATCCATTGCATCCCCTCTAACTAGATTGACCTATAAGGGTGCCCCATTGCGATGGTCCACTAGCCTTGGACATCCAGTCCTTGGCTAACCGGCTGGTAAGGTTGGACCTTTAAAAGCCCATCTGAGTTATTGCATGTGTCATTGCTTAGTCTTCATTGTTGGGGCAAATCAAGGCTCGGCAGTTTGATGATCCGCACTTGGTAGTTCTCCGGGAAACGGTACTATAGGGTGGTGCCAAAGAGGTTTCCATTGGCGAGGATGGTGTTCTGCAACTTCAAGGTCGCCTGTGTGTTCCTAATGTTGATGGCCTGAGAAAGAGAATTCTAGAGGAGGCTCACAGTTAACGGTATTCTATTCATAGTTGAGTATGTAGCTAGATGTCTAAATTGCCAACAGGTTAAGTATGAGCACCAGAGGCTAGGAGGCCTACTCCAGCAAATGCCTATACCTAAGTGGAAATGGGAGCGCATCACTATGGACTTCGTAGTTGGGTTGCCACAGACTTTGAGGAAGTTCGATGCGGTTTGGTTTATTATGGACAGGTTGACCAAGTCGGCACATTTCATTCCAGTAGCCACTACTTATACTTCAGATAGGTTGGCCCAGATCTACATTCGGGAGATAGTTTGGTTGCATGGTGTGCCAGTGTCCATCTTCTGAGATAGAGGTTCTCAGTTCACCTCGCATTTCAGGAGAGCAGTACAGAGTGAGTTGGGCACCCGGGTAGAGCTCAGCACAACATTTCACCCTTAGAACGACAGGCTGTCGGAGCAGACAGTTCATATATTGGAGGACATGCTCAGAGCATGTGTGATTGACTTTGGAGGGCAGTGGGATCAATTCTTTCCCTTGGCCGAGTTTGCTTACAACAATAGCTATCAGTCCAGCATTTAGATGGCCCCATTTGAGGCCTTATATGGTCGGCGATGTCATTCTCCCATCGGGTGGTTTGAGCCTCGCGAGGCTAAGTTATATGGTACCGATTTGGTAAAAAATGCTTTGGAAAAGGTAAAGATAATTCAGGAGAGGCTTCGCACAGCACAGTCCAGACAGAAGAGTTACGCGGATCAGAAGGCGCATGATGTATCATTTATGGTCGGCGAGAAGGTTCTGTTGAAAGTCTCACCGATGAAGGGTATTATGAGATTCGAAAATAAAGGCAAGTTGAGCCCAAGGTTTATAGGTCCGTTTGAGGTGTTGAGGTGAGTTGGGGAGGTTGCTTATGAGCTCGCTTTACCTCCCAGTTTATCAGGAGTTCATCTAGTTTTTCATGTGTCTATGCTCCGAAGGTACCACGCCGACTTATCTCATGTGTTAGACTTCAGTACCATTCGACTAGACGAGAGGTTGGGCTACGAGGAGGAGCTAGTTGCTATTATTGACAGGCAGGATCGTCAGTTGAGGTCTAAGAGGGTTTCCGCCGTGAAGGTCCAGTGGAGGGGCCATCCAGTCGAGGAGGCGACTTGGGAGTCCAAGGAAGACATACGGAGCAGATATCCACACTTGTTCAGCACTCCAGGTATGATTTTAGACTCGTTCGAGGGTGAACATTTGTTTAAGAGATGGAGAATGTAACGACCCAACAGGTCGTTTTGCTTTCTAGAATCCCGTGCTCCTTAATGAGGCTTCCCCTACCTGCTTTTACTAGTTTATGACTTGCGGGGATGGTTGGTTCGGGATTTGGGAGAGTTTGGGTTGGAATTGGAACACTTAGATCCTTAAGGTTGGCCTTAAAGGCCAAGTTTGACTTGGGTCAACATTTTTAGTAAACGACCTCAGAATCGGGATTTGAAGGTTCCAATAGGTTCGTATGATGGTTTCGGACTTGGGCGTATGTTCGGAACGGGTTTTGGATGAACCGAGAGTGTTTCAGCGCCAAATAGTGAAATATGATTCTTGAAGTTCAAAAATTGAGTTTTGAAACGTGTGTTACTGATATCGAGGTCCGAACGAAATTTTGAGACCAGGAATAGTTCTGTAGTGTCACTTATGACTTGCTCGCAAAATTTGGTGTCGTTCCGAGTAGTATAAGTACGTTTCGGCGTGTTGGAAGGGAATTTAAGAACTTAGAGTTTATAAGTTGAATTTGGTTGGTTTTGGGGTATGATTCTTTGATTTAATGTTGTTTTGGGCGTTCCAAATGTTAGAGCGAGTCCGTTTTATGATTTAGAACTTGTTGGTATGTTTGGATGGGGCCTCGGGGGGCCCCGGATGCCATTCGGACGTCGCGTGAGGCAAGTTCAATCTCTACAGCTGCTGGTGCACCAGATTTGGTGCGACCGCACCTACGATTAGCCAATCGTAGGTGCGAGACCGCAAATGCGCTCGAAGCCTCGTAGATGCAGTCAGTGGGTGGGTGCCTAGGATCCGCAGATGCTGTCCTTTCTTCCGGAGAAGCGGCCCCAGACCGCAGATGCGGCCCCAGCTAGCCCGGCCCATTTCCGCAGATGCGGCCCCTTCCCTCGCAGAAGCGAGAGCACAGATGCGGTCCCCTAACCGCAGGTACAGAAATCGCTGAAGGCAGTGCCTTCATTTAATACAGGAATGCGTCATTTTTGACACATTTCATTCATTTCTTGGGCGATTTGGGATCTTCCAAAGAGGGGATTTCGACTTAGCACCTTGAGGTAATGTGTTTCCTACTTAATGTGAGATTATTACTTAGTTTTGGGTAGATTAACACACAAAG
The DNA here is from genome assembly GCA_005239495.1 of Nicotiana undulata. Classification (NCBI taxonomy): domain Eukaryota; kingdom Viridiplantae; phylum Streptophyta; class Magnoliopsida; order Solanales; family Solanaceae; genus Nicotiana; species Nicotiana undulata. The sequence continues at coordinate 6,946 of MDKH01019040.1, read as the reverse complement.
ATTAGTGAAAATCATGGGTTTAGAGTAAAACCTAGGGTTTTGATAGAAATAAGATTTAACCACGAAAATTATTACGGAATCTAGTAAAAATTATATATTATTGATCCTTAGGTTATGGGTAACAACTTCCCTTAAAATTTTCCAGAATCCAAGCATGTGGGCCCGGGGTGAATTTTAGGAAATCTTGCAAACTAGGTTGGGGTAACCATCTAAATAGGAAATTTGTGAACTTTTGAGCATAGATTGTTTTATCTATGTAATGTTTGGTTAGTTTCGAGTTATTGGGCGACGAATTTGGAGATTCAAGCACATTCTTGAATCGGGAAGTAGGCTTGACACGAGATAAGTCTCCTTTCTAATCTCGTAGGAGGGAACCTTTCCCCTAGGTGAAATAATTTATCATGTGAATAATCGTAGTGACTATTCTTGCTATGCCCGGGTAGTTAGGTTTACACCATGCCTTGTGAACATTGTTAATTGATTTACATGTGCTAATTTCTTGAATTGATGTTTATATCAATACCTTAAGAATTTAAAGTTTTTAAGTAAATCATTAATTTGGAAAGAAATAGATTAAGGAGAATGTGTTATGTTTATGTGAAACCGCTTCACAATTATATTCCGCGAGCGGGGTGATTTCTTCCACTACTCTCATGGGAGCGGACCGTTCACCTCGGGAGGTTAATAGATGCATCTATGGTTCGCGTCGTTCGACCCTTCGGTGGTGCACATATATTATTTTGTTGGATCGGGCCGTACGTTCTTGGCATATTATGCGCATGTTACTTGCTTGGTATTTCTCTGTGGTTGTTAAATTGTTAAATTCCCTGGAGAATGAATTAGTAACCTGTCTGATAGGAATTTGGCACATAAATGTACTTGTGGAGAGACTTGTCATTTCTTGTCCTTACTATTATTCATCTTTGACATTCATGCTTAGCCTTATATTTAAATAGATTGTTTTGGCCCTAGTAAGTGTCAAGTCGATCTCTCGTCACTACTTCTTTGAGATTAGGCTGGATACTTACTGGGTACATAATGTTTATGTACTCATGCTATGCTTATGTACTTAATTGTACAGGTTATGAGGCAGGTGCATCTGGTTATCAGTCCGGAGCATGTTCTTTATTTCACGAGATCAGAGGCTTCACAGTGAGCTGCTTCTCTTGATGTCGTTCAGCAGCACATTGGAGTCTTTCCCTTTTGTTATTCTGTCAATATCCTCTCAGATAGTAGGATAGACGTATTCTTTTGATTCCTTCTACTAAATGCATGTATACTTGTGACACTAGTTCCTGGCACACACATTGGTAGACTATTATTTTGGACATGTAACTAATTAAGATTAACTTCTTTATCATTGCAATTTAATTTTCCTTGCTATTTATTATTTTCCATGCTTAGTGACTAAAATCTTGGTATTATTGGAAATGTTTTTATAAAAATAAACTAGACTCACTAGACGAATTGTGTTGGCTTACCTAACATCGGTGTTGGGCGTCATCGCGATCTAGATTAGGATTTGGGTCGTGACAGTTGTTCTAGGATGACGGAGAAAAAGAAAAAGAAGAATGATATACAATTTTACTTCAAACATCTAAAAAATTATCACATACAATATATACATGTTTGAGAAAAATAACAGGAATAAAACATGATTTAATTTACAAAACTAAAAAGATTACCCCATACAATGTTATATCTCACTTTTAGCTTTCCTTTGAATCTTGTTACTCGATTTTCCTTTCATTTATCCTTTTTAATTAATTCTTATTCTTCATTTTAAGTTTGATCCTTATTACTGAAATTTTATTTATCTTATTTAAAAAATGAAGGGATTCTGTTTTCTAAGCCTCAATATGAGGAAATCTGGATGTTGCTAACTAATTTTCAAAATTAGTGTTCAATTTTCTCGCAAAAATATTTTGGTAAATATAGGATTTTATTAATTTTATTTATACTCTTGTCTTTTTCACTTTTAATGACACAATCAACGTTATATGACTGCATCTATTTTATTTTAAATTAGCTCCGAACATTTGTTGCAAAATACAAAAATGAGACAAGAAGTAAACATATGAAACATATAGATGAAATTTGAATAGAATTTTTTATCATTGTAATTCAAAGAAACTATTAACAAAGGTATCCACAAAGACAAATAGCGTCAGGCAACATTGGATCTTCTACGCAAGATGCAGCAATTAATGCATCTTCATGTAACTCAGTGCATCTGGCATCACAATCTTCGTCCACCAAGCATCTTACAGTCGTAAGCGCATCCGTACATGTTGAATCACCAAGCAATTCATGCACTAACGGGTGATCTCTGGCAATTGCTAAGTTAACTATAGATAGATATGTAATTATAAGGAGCAAACAACAAGAGACTGAAACTTTTGCCATAATTGATTATGCTTATACTTTTGAGAGAAACTTAAGAATTTCCTTAGGCATGGTTGCAATATATAGGAGCCTAACTTGTCATTTTAGGCCACATCATAAATGTTGTTGTAGTTAGTTAGATTTTCTCTCCAAAATCATTTTCTTGATAGATGTGGTAAATTTATACAAATTAATTATTTTCCAAACTAGAAACTCTAAATTTGGAAAAAAATCTTTTGTTAAATATGGTGTTTAGTTAATTTAATTCTTAGACATACATTTTTTTAGTTTTATTGACATGATTGAATTTTATTTATGCACTAAGTTTTTTTCAAATTTATAGGATTTAAATGATTTATATGTGTGACGAGCCGACTAATCATTTTGAATATCTGCACTTCGCTCAGTATTTTGCGGGATCGAGTATCTCCGTGTGATGTATTATTACTTGCGTAAATCGTCGGTGTTGGCTTTTAAGTTATTCTAAATCAATTTTGAAGAATGAACTTCAAGATTTAAGCTCTAAGTTGGAAGAGTTAACCAACTTTGACTTTGTAGCATTTGACATCAGAATGGAGTTCCGTCAGTTCCAATAGCTCCGTTGGATGATTTTGAATTTAGGAGCATGTCTGAATTCTAACTTGGAGGTCCGTAGTCGAATTAGTCTTGAACTGGCGAAAGTTGGATTTTTGGAAAGTTTGACCGAGAGTGGACTTTTTGGTATCGGGGTCGGATTCTAATTTCGGAAGTTTGAGTATGTCCGTAATGACAAATGTGACTTGTGTGCAAATTTTTTAGATCAATTGGACGTGATTTAATAGGTTTCGGCATCGGTTGTAGAAACATCACTCGTCAGTCCACTTAATCGCAACATTCTTCTTCGACAACCTAAAAATGGGCTCACAAGTCATTGTGAATTGAGCAATGAACCTGCTAATGTAGTTTAACCTTCCAAATAGGCTCATCACCTCAATTTTATTCTTTGGCGGTGGTAATTCTTGGATGGCTTTGATCTTTGACGGATCCAACTCAATATCGCGTCGACTGACTATGAATCCCAATAGTTTCCGGGACGGGACACCAAATGCACAGTTTGCCGGATTGAGCTTGAGGTTGTACCTGCTGAGCCTTTGGAAAAACTTTCTCAAGTATTCAACATGGTCGGATTGCTTCGTTGACTTTATGATCACATCATCTACATAATCCTCAATTTCCTTGTGTATCATGTCATGAAATATGGTAGTCATTGCCCTCATGTAAGTTGCCCCAACATTCTTTAAACCAAATGGCATTACCCGGTAGAAATATGTCCCCCATGGCGTGATGAACGCTGTTTTTTCTGCATCTTCCTCATCCATCAAGATTTGATGATATCCCACGTAGCAATCCACAAAAGACCCGATCTCATGCTTGGCACAATTGTCAATCAGAAAGTAGATGTTCAGCAATGGAAAGTTATCCTTTGGACTTGCCTTGTTGAGATCATTATAATCAACACATACCCTGGTCTTATCATCCTTCTTTGGTGTTGCACAACATTAGCTAACCAAGTGAGATATCGAGTGACCCGAATGACCTTTGCCTCAAGTTGCTTTGTGATTCCTTCTTTGATCTTCACACTTATGTCTGTCTTGAACTTCCTTAATTTTTGCTTGACATGAGGGAATGTAGGATCAGTTGGCAATTTATGAACTACCAAATCAGTGCTCAAACCCGGCATATCGTCATACGATCATGCAAAGACATCTTTATATTCAAATAGTACTTTGATTATTTCTTCCTTGATTTGCGGTTCCAGATGCACACTTATCTTGGTTTCCCTGATATTATCTTGATCTCATAAATTGATTACTTCAGTTTCATTCAAATTAGGCTTGGATTTTTCTTCAAAGTAATTTAGTTCTCTACTAATTTCCTCAAATGCTGCTTCTTCATCATATTTTATTTCGTCATCACACTCTACTTCTTGGATTATTATTTCAAAATTAGATTGGCTTTTAAAACTTGGCTGAAAATTCTTCATGCATGTCATGTCATTGAAACAAACATAAAAAGAATTGTTTAAAAGACAAAAACAAAATGAAAAGCTATCAGGAATAATGGAAAACCCAGAAATTGTATTTCATTGATCATAAAAGGATAGAAGGGTTTGTAAATGAAAACAAGCAGAAAATAAAAATCTGGATTACAACCCCAGAATAACCCAGATAACAGAAAGGAAAACAAAGAAAACTACCAAAACTCCTTCCGGGTGGGGAGAGAAGTAGCTTTCCAATTGCTAAGCTTCATATTTGGCCCTACAAGATCCACACCGGCGTTACTGGAACCTTCCCCGATTTCTACCATATTAACCTCATCAAATAGACTCTGGAACCTCTGGATCAACTCTTCATCAAATTTGAGTCGAGTAATAGAATAAACATTAGCAAATACCTCTTTCCGAATCAATGCATCAGCAACTTGGTTGTGTTTTCCCGACTTGTGCTTCCAAATAAAATCATATTCTGCCAAGAATTCTTGCCAACGAGCCTGCTTTGGACTTAGCTTTTTCTGTGTCTTGACAAATTTATTAGCCACATTATCTGTCCTCACAACGAATCTAGTTCCCAACAAATACACCCGCCAAATCTGCAAGCAATGAATCACAGCAGCCATTTCTTTCTCATGAGCCAAATACCTTTGTTCCGCTTCATTCAACTTTCTGCTTTCAAATGCCACTAGGTGGCCTTCTTGAACCAAAACATCTCCAATAGCCTTGACGGAAGCGTCAGTATGAACTTTAAATGGCAGTTCAAAATCAGGAAGCCGCAAGATAAGTTCTAAGGCAATAGCTTCTTTCGGCATATCAAACGCACCATTGCATTTTTCAGACCGTGCCTATAGGGTTTCTTGTTTTGAAAATTTTGAAGAATGAGCAAAATTCTGTTTGAGTCATACCAGCTGCAGATGTCGCATTTACGATCACAGCTTCACAAATGCGAGGGAACCATCGCAAGTGCAAAGCCCTTCACACCTCTACTTTCTTCTCAAATGCGAAGATTAGTGCGCAAATACAAAGATTAGTTTGCAAATGTGAACATGATCCTTACCAATTGTGACCCTCCGATCGTAATTGCGACCCTACGATCGCATTTGCGATCACATCCTTCCCCAGACTTATTTCTCAAATGTGAAGAATATTTCGCAAATGCGAAATTTGTGTGGCCCAGCTACTCTTCACATTTGCGATGAGTAGCTCGCAAATGCGAACCCCTCGGGTCGCAAATGTGATGCCTGATCTCGCAAATGTGAGTTCAGATGCCTGCAACAGAACTAAAATACCAGCAACATTTCCTAAGTCAAATTTCACTTTGTAGCCTATCCAAAACTCTCCTGAGCCTCGGGGCTCCAAACCAAACATGCACACAAGTCTAAAAATATCATATGAGCTTGCTCACGCGATCAAATCACCAAAATACCACCAAAAACTATGAATTTAGCACCAAATCAAATGAAATATTCAAGAAAGCTTTGAAACTTCTATTTTCACAACCAAACATCCGAATCACGTCAAACCAACTCCGTTTCTCACCAAATTTCACAGACAAGTCATAATAATGGTGTTGGCCCTATACCGGGTTCTGGAACTAAAATACGGACTCCTTATCCAAAAAGTCAAACATTGGTAAAACATTTCCATTTCATTAAGCCTTTAACTTTCAAACTTTGACGAAGTCCTATATCTCGGGCTTGGGACTTCTGAATTCGATTATGGGCATACGCCCAAGTCCCAAATCACGATACGGACCCACCGGAACCGTCAAAATATGAATCTGGGTCCGTTTATCAAAACTATTGACCGAAATCAAGTCAAATAAAGTTTTTTGGCAAGAATTCTTATTTTTATCAGTTTTTAACATAAAAGCTTTCCGGAAACATGTTCGGACTACGCACGCGAATCGATGAGGGATAAAAAAGAGGTGTTTAAAGCTTAAAAGTGTAGAATCGGATTCTAAAATCCTGCAATTGTTCCTTTAATTCCTTCAACTCTGGCGGAGCTATACGATACGGGGGAATAGAAATGGGCTGAGTGCCCTCAACTAGTTCAATACAGAAATCAATGTCCCTGTCGGGTGGCATACCCGGCAGGTCAGCAGGGAATACCTCTGGAAACTCGCGAACCACGGGCACTGACTCGATAGAAGGAACCTCAGCACTAGAATCACGAACATAGGCCAAATAGGCCAAGCAACCCTTCTCGACCATGCGCCGAGCCTTTATATAAGAAACAACTCTACCAGAAGAATGACTAGGAGTCCCTCTCCACTCTAAACGAGGTACTCCTGGCAAGGCTAAGGTCACTGTCTTGGCATGACAGTCCAGAATAGCATGATAGGGAGATAACCAGTCCATACCCAAGATCACGTCAAAATCAACCATGTTCAAAAGCAAAAGATCTACCCAAGTCTCCAATTCCCCAATAGCAACCATACATCCCCGATAAACACGATCAACCGCTATAGAATCACCCATCGAGGTAGACACATATACAACAGAACTCAAAGAATCACGAGGCATGCTC
>ML271686.1:64566-77657 GCA_005239495.1 Nicotiana undulata | reverse complement strand
GAGCCCCTCCGGAGTCTGTAACACACCCCCAGTGAGCGTCGGTATCGATTGAGTGATGCTCGCAGGGCTTATGATGAGTGATTGTGAGGTTGCCTGATGGGAAGAGTGATTGTGAGGTTGCCTGATGGGCAGAGTGATTGTGAGGTTGCCTGATGGGCAGAGTGATTGTGAGGTTGCCTGATGGGCAGAGTGATGGTGAGGTTGTCTGATGGGCTGATACTGAAAAATATTGTTACGAGAAATGCTTTGGCCCGATGGGCAGTTTTATGAAGATTTTTACTGAGTTTTCAAACTATGATTTACTTCGTTTTCAAACTGGTTTTCACTGAGAATTTTACTGAGATTTACTGACATTGTACTTGTCTTCAAAAGATTTCTGGAAATTGATTTCGAACTTATGAATTGATGAATACTACGTGGTGACTTGGTGTTTTACTGGTTTGTGGAATTGTGTACATGTTTTGTGTGTTTATATTACTCAGACTGTGATTTATTTTCATTACTACTGAGTTGGCGTACTCATAAAGACTCCCTGTGCCTCTGTGCACAGATCCAGGTACTAGCTCGCAGCAGTAGCTGACGCAGGTTCGATAGTAGCATTTCACTGGATTTCGAGGTAGCTGTCCAGCGTCCACAGCTTCTCCATTTCCTTCCTTATTATGTTTTTATCATTTGACTCAGAGACACATATTATAGTTTTAGAAGAGTTAGATTTATTTTCATAGATGCTTATGACTATTGACTCCAGTTCTTGGGAGGTTGTTTAGAATATTATGGGGATGCTAAGACTTATTTATATTACTTATGCTTTGGTTGCTTGCTTATTTTTTAATTGTGAACTGTTATAATTTAATAAATGCGTAGTAAGGTGATGGTAGGCTAGCCTAGTTCCAAGATAGGCGCCATCACGGCCTGTTAGGATTTGGGGTCATGACACACTCCTTTTTTGTTGTATCCTTTCACCAATTCATGAGCTATAATCACATTATCGAGTATGCTTCTTCCTTTAATAAATGCTTATTGAGCTGGTCCAACAATAAGATCCACCACTGACTTTAGTCTAGTTATGAGTATTCTGGCTATAAGCTTATACACAGTAGTACAACAAGCTATATGTCTGAACTCCTTAACATAAGATGGACTAGCTACCTTGGTACTAGTGTAATTGTAGCACTACACACATTCTTCAATATTTTCTTGTATTGAAGAAATCTGTAACTGCCTTAATCACTTCTACTCCAACTATATGCCAGTAATCTTTAAAGAATTCCACTAGAAAGCCATCAATGCCAGGTGTTTTGTCTCTAGGTAACTGTTTCAACCCCTGAAGTATTTCAGTTTCAGTTACTTCCTTGATCAACTCCAGTTGTTGTTCTCTCTTTAGACATGGACCATTTCTGGTTATATTCACATCAAGGCAAGGTAGCTCATTAGCCTTTGTTCCCAGTAATCCCTCAAAAATTCAGTAAATTCTTGTTCTACTAATATAGGATCTGTCAGTTTCTGTCCATTTTTCTTGCAAATAGTAGATATTCTGTTTCTAGCATGTCTTGCCTTCAAAATATCCATGGAAGAATTTTGTGTTAGAATCTCCTGCTGCAATCCATACTGCTCTTGATTTCTGTCTGTATAATCTTTCCTGCACTTTTTTGCCATTTCTCCAATTGTATCAATACTTCTTTTTCTTCCAGTATCAAGAACTTATTGAATAAGTCCTTGTCTATCATCTGTTGTACTTCTAGTAGTTTAACTTTCAGCCTGTCCACCTTATCATCCACTGAGTTATATGCTTTGTTCATTCCTCTTGCTTTGCTTCCCAATTTCCTCAGTTTTTGCCAAATTGAATACATTGTGTATTCATTCACCTTTTGATCCCACACCTCCTGCACTATCTTTTTGAATTCTTCTTCCTGCAAGAGTACATTCAATAACCTAAATGGTTTTGGTAAATGGTTCCTTACTGCATCAGTACATTATACTATGGGGGAGTGATCAGAGACCCCATAGTTATCATATACTGCCTCTATATAATCATACTGCATAAACCAGTAATAATTCCCTAATGCCCAGTCTATATTACTATGTATTCTATCATTTGCCTCTCTTTTATTACACCAAGACCATTGACATCCTTTCCTGTTCAACAACCCCAACCCTATATCATTAACACAATCTTGAAAATCAACCACCTCATTTATATGTACAAGATTACCATTCAGTCTATCATTTGTAGATAACATAGTATTGAAGTCTCGAAGTATCACCCAGGCTTCCACCATACTACTGGCTATCTGTCTTAACTGATACCATATATCTTTCCTTTCAGTTACTGTGTTAAATCCATACACAAAAGTAATTCAACACTTAAATGTTGATTTGTTGTCTTTAACCTCAAAGTGCACTATTTGAGCTCCAGCTTGCACAATGTTTACTTCCACCTGCTGAGCATTCCACAGAATCCATATTCTCCCATTGGGAGCATATGAATAGTTAGCATATACATCCCATTCACTTCCCATTTTTCTTTTTACCTTTTTTTCATTCCACTGTTTTACTTTAGTCTCAAGACACCTTATCATTGTGATTTTATTCTTAAGCAGATAAGACTTGAGTTCTTTCTGCTTATAGGGCTTATTAAGCCCTCTTATATTCCATGCACAGATAATCATGGGGGTTGAACCAGTGGTACTGTTTTCACATTTGATGCTAAGCTAGCATCCTCCTTTTCCTGAATTCTTAATGCAGTAAATCTGTTCTTCTGCAACATTGCACACACTTCATCATCAATTGTATTTTTCCTCATAGTGCTCCTCTCTTTTGAGTTTTTCACCTGCTTCCCCTTTGACTTTGCTATCTGAAACTCAGCCTCTTTGTGTCTTGCTTCATCATTGTTGCTTGATGGTAGCTCAGTCACTTTGTTACCCTCAACTATGATCTCCTTATTCTGTGTTTCTTCTCTTGTTTAGAACTTGGCAATCCACTTTGTAACTATTTTTTTTCCCTACTTCTTCCCATCCTTCTGCCCCTTTTCATCCTTATTTGTCTTTATCTGGTTATTGCATTCACCTGTATTATGGCCTATGTTAAGACAGTCTTGGCAAAAAGAAGGATGCCAATCATATTTCAAACTATGCTGTCTTAATTCTCCTTCAGAGGTCTCTATCAGCACAACCTCAGGCAATGTTTGAGATATATCCATTTCTATCAACATTCGAGCATATGAAATTCTAGCTTCTTGTGTCGTTAGTTTATATGTGCAAATAGGTTTTCCAATAAAACTTGCAATTCTCCCCAGGTTTTCTCCTGTCCAAAACTGTATAGGCAATCCAGGAAAAGTTACCCACACGGGTACATTTGTCATCGATTACTTATTCATTTTGAACTCAGCCTCCCAATTTTTCAAAATCATAGGCCTGTTGTTAAACGTGTAAGGTTCATTCTGCATAACTAGATCTCTGTCTTCATCACAGTCAAATTTAAAAATGAAATAACCTTCATCATGCATTAATACCTGTGGAGTCGTCACAAATTGCCAAACACCGTATACAAATTTGAGCATCTCTTTAAATTGAGGTGTTCCCCCTAAAACATAGCCAATTAAGCTAGTTTTCCACTTCCTCTTTCGTTCCTCCACCTCTATCATATTCAATCTCACAATTTTTCTCCCATCCTTGATAGTAGGAGGATAATAATTCAATTTCAAACCCTGCTGTATTGATCTATTACCTTGTACCACCGCTGCTAGAGTTGGTTTTGTAGCATCAATACCAGTCGAAAATGTTAATTTCCTAGCTGCTATCGCCATTTCTGTTTCATTCATTGTTAGATCTGTCGGAGTCTTCGTAATTGGAGCTACTGGAGCTTGAATTGTCGTCCTCTCCTCAGATTCCATCTTCTCTTGTCCATGCATAATCGTTGGTGCACTTCCCATACCTTGCATCCAATGGAACAGTTGCACCTGTTTCAAATTCTGCTGAATTCCTGTTGCTGGTGTAACTAATCTCTTATCTTCTTCATCTAGCTTCTCTGCTTCATCTGAATTTGTTTCCTTAGCTGTGTTGCTCTTCTTCCTCTGTCTCACTATTGCTAACTGCGCAAGTTAGCACTCCTTGCTTAACCTGCGCCGAGAGAGTTTGGAATTATATTTACGAGCTTTCTATTGTTATTTCTAAAAGGTTACTTTTGCTATAGTAACTTTTCATTTGTAGCAAAAACTAATAATTAGCTAAAATATTATGTCATAATAATAAATAGCTATATCATTTACCTATTGAACAGTTTTTCTTGCCTGAAGCAGATGTATTTCTTTAGCTACAATATTTTATTTCAAATAATATATTATAGCTAAAAGGTTACTATTGCTATAATAACTATTAATGCGTGGCTAAAACGTATGAATTAGCTACACAATTTATTGTGACAATAAATTTGTAGCTATTTAGGCAATTATTGCTGCGATTGTTTGCAATTATTGCAAAAATAAAGAATTAGCTTTACCAATTTAATTTTCATAGCTAGCAAATTTTACGAATTTATAAATAGCCAAAAAATTCTAATTTCTGTGGCTATTGTTAGGTATTAGCTACGATTTTAAATTCATAGCTGAGATTTCGTAGCTATAAATACATTATGTTGTAGTGGCCATTTGTTCACTTTTAGTTATTCACTTTTGAATTTGTACTCCCTTAAAAAAAAATGTATTTATAATTTTACCCATAATAATGATATCATTTTTAAAAGTTTTGGGAAAAGATTTGGATAACGAGTAGTTAATGATAAGGGTAAAACAAGAAAAAAAATTATCTTTCTCTCGATATACTATAGTGGACAAGTAAAAATAAAAATTTACTTTTAATATAGTGGGTAAGTACAAATGAACGGATGGTATACTATATTTGAAGTCTAAAATAGTCTTTTAACCTGATAATTGAGTGCTAGGAGGGAGACTGAAGAGAGGGAATTAAAGCTGTTCTTGAATGCTGAAAAGAAAACAACAACGAGATCCATTTTAATTAATCAATGCTTAACTTGTGTTACTGAGAAAAAGGAAAAGGTAGTTACCTGGTTACTGTTGTAGAGGAAAAGGGTATGACATCATAATCACGAGGTCACGTACTTTCTTAGACAGTGTAATTCACTGCACTTAACAAATTAAGTGGTTATGCATGTCTCGTAGTGATGGTCTTATTAATTGCCGTAATAAATTTTAGAAAATGAATGAAGCAAATTCATGCTTCGTCAAGGTATCACAAAAATATCGTAGTTCTCCAATTTCACCTTGGATGTTAATCAGCACCAATGTCACACATCAATAAACTGCTAAATTTGTAAGTATCATTGGTCCATTTAGTGTGATATTTTTAGAGCTAAATTTTATGAGTCGTTTTCCATATGTCCAGCGTTCACGGATCGAGGCAAGAAATTTATCGTGGTGATTTAATAATTTATATATGCATACAATACAATGAGGATTCAGTTGGCCGTTGCTTGATATAAATAGCGATATCATTGATTGGAAAACTACATTAAGATCATTTGCAAGTTGCATGACAAAGCACAAGAGGACACTCTCTTTCCAAATTGGATAGAGATAAAGTCCGATACTTATGGTTCATCTTTTCTTTCTAATGGAATCGCTTTTGCTTTCCTTTTCCTTCAATAAAAAAAAAGATGGAAAGGAGAACTTTCAGTATAGTGAAATAGGTTGGCCCATCTTATTAATTATTGTTATGCAATCACAAGCTTGCTTTAGCTCCATGGCTTTCTCCTTTGAATTACATTACAATTTACAACGTAACCTTATATTTTAATCGAGATTTTTCCGTGGTATTAGATAATCTATAATCATTTTGTTTTAACTTATTTCATATCTATTTATCACTTCCTTTTGGATTAGCTCTATTTGTGACTACTCGGTAATCAAAATCTCTCAAAGATAAAATAATTGAAACGGTAATATTTAACATTTTATTAAAATTGTGGCATCTACAAACAAATATTACTCTATGTTCCAATTTTCACAGTACTCTCTATCTTGAAACATCCTAAAACGTTTAACATCATTTTGTTGATAATATTATTCAATATAATTTTAACAAATTGCAAAATTTTAAATTCATTTAACTATGCGAGTTCGCTTTAATTTGATACTTTTTAGTCTGTCAATAAAGCTGAGAAATTTTTTCGAGCACTACTTTTATAATACGATGGCATGCTAATATATTTAATTAATGTGTTCAATCATATGATATGTTCATATAAAATAAGAGAAATTAAGCTATAGATAGATATGCCCTTAACAACAAAGAGGAAGAACGTATATTTAATTTGAATATATCTACTTTAGACACGAGAAATGGAGAAGCATCTAGAAATGCTATTTAATATTGAGTGATATATCTAATATGGCTTAGAGGAATACTTTTCTCACTAAACGACTTTTCCTTTTGATGAATATATATATATATATATTTGGGCATCCCTATTATCAAATTTCTTTGTTTTATTGGAGAAGGCAGTGTGAAAGAAATAATATATTAGCAAGTGATTGAAGATGATGGTCAGTTGACGACGTTGTAGGGTAGATTCACTACTTTCATGTCATTCTCCCATCCATACAACTTTGAATTCAGGAAAAAATATATATCTACCAATTTTTAATTTCCATATTCTAAATAATGCTATCACGTATGAAACAACTTAATATGTGTGCGTTTCATGGATAACTTTTTTTAATATAGAGTATGTGTTGGGAATACAGTATATATATATACAGACAAAGACAATTGCAGTTGGATATATAGACGCACAAACATAAGGAAAAAATGAAGGAGGGGCCGTTACCAGAAAAAAATGTATCCTATCGGATATAGAATTAGTGTAACGACCTGCTTTAATAAGTAAAAATTGCGCCATAAGTCTATACAAGCTATATCCGCAATATAAAACTGGAAAAACACAGCTAAAATCGTTGGTGCTTCCCTCTTTTAATCTACTTATATTGCTTTCCAAGTTTTTCCTCATCATCACACCCTAATTGTCGTGTGTTTCTTTATGTTTTTGTTCCCCTGCATTGTTGTTATAATACAGTCGCACCTCTCTATAACATATAACAACCACTCACTATATATATAAAAGCCAAGTTTCTTTTGGAATCACTTTCTATGCTATGTTAAAATATATGTTTTCAATAACAGCACTTCGTTATAACAATCAAAAAAGTCTAAAACAAACGAGGTTGTTATAGAAAAGTTTGACTGTAATACTTATTTTCTGTGTTTCAATTTATTTGACTTTTTTCTTCTCTCTATTAATTTTTTTTTATCTGTTTAAAAAAGAATAATCTCTTTTTAAATTTGAAAACAAGTAAACTAAAAGTCTATTTTATTCTTAATGATTTTTTCTTTTAACCTTACAAATATTATTTACATGCTTAAGATTATAAATTTTATAAGTTTTTATGCATTTCTTAAACTTCATATTTAGTCAAACAAGTCTATATAAAATGAGAAAAGGGCATTATGTAAAGGAGCAAAACAGAAGAGATGGAAGTTTAGAATTGGATTGGGCTAGATCTTTCTTGACAAAATACCTTTGTTGATTGGGCTTCTTAGTATTTTTCTAATTGTTTATTCTGGTTTCATAATCTTTACTCTTTGTGGTTTTCTACTCAATAACAAATACACTTTTGTTATGAAACATTATATTATGGTGAATGTCCATAACTCCAAAATGATTAACGCTCATTACTCTTTTTCATTAACCTTCCACTATTTTCTATAGTTATTGTTGTAACTCTCGTACCTCCATAACCTCCTCATGATCTTCCTCCATGATCTCAAATGTTTAATGTCATGTTTATGACATTCCTTTGTATACTATAAATAGAGGATGAGAAATGATATTGTACTTACTTGGAAACCACTTGATGAAATAAGAATCTCTTCTCTCTTTCTCTCTACATTCTTGTCTATTTTCTTGTTTTATATTATTGCTTTAAGCTTAGTTTCTTAACACGTTATCAGCACGAAGTTCTAACCAAGGGGGAATATAAGTTATTTGACGATGGAATTATAAATGGCAGACAACCTTGAATCAATTTGGTTGAGCCTGTGAAAATCTGGGCATTTCGTATACCATATCAATGTTGTGTTTGCTTCTGTTATACAGGGAGTATCATTTTTCAGTTGCCATAAATTCTGCAATTAACTTACGTTAATATTTAAGACGTGATTTAATTTGTGTTACTTAACAATTTAGTTTCATTTGTGCAGATGTATACATATGGAACTTGCTTTTGAGTGACAAACAAGAGCATATTACGATGCCTTGACATCATCTCCCGTATGTAATGCTCCGACAGTTTGCAAGCCAAGATTATGGAACTGTTAACTATTGAGAAGGTTTCTAATTAATCTTAAAAGATAATAAGAATTTAAATTTATGTTGTGGTCAAAATAAATTTTGTATAACTAAAATAATTTTATTCCCTTTATATTTGATCATGTGGTTGTCGTGAAAAAGATCAATGTGAACTTTCATTAAAGTTTGGGCAAAATTAACTGATTATTAGAAAGTGGTATATCTTGAAAGGTTCAAGGGTAAGTCCACTTAGATTTATTATGTCATTGTATAAGGGTAAGACATCAGGTTTGAGTCCTGGTGCACTATGATGATAAGAGTTAGATTTGAGTCCCAACTCATTATGGCCTAAAATGCCTTTATATGGATATGGCATTGGGTTTGAGTCTCAATGCACCATATTGATAATATAATGATGACTAAAGAAAATAATATATTTTTCATGAAAAAGCATGAAATTTGTCCCACTTGATTTGCTCTATTCTTGAAGTGAATGTGATAGCGGCGCATAATAAGTCTAAATAAAGACAAGTGGTTGACCTACATTGGTATTATAATACAGTCAGATCTCTCTATAACATATAACAACCATCCACTATAAAAGTCAAGTTTCTTTTGAAACCACTTTCTATGCAATGTTATAAGATATGTTCTCTATAACAGCACTTCGTTATAACAACCAAAAAGAGTCTGAAACATACGAGGCTGTTATAGAGAAGTTTGACTGTAGTACTTATTTTTTGTGTTTCAGTTTATTTGACTTTTTTCTCTCTATTAATCTTTTTTTATCTGTTTAAAAAAGAATAATCTCTTTTTGAATTTGAAAACAAGTTAACTAAAAATCTGTATTTTATTCTTAATGATAAATTTTTTTAACCGTGCAAATATTATTTACATGTTTAAGATTATAAGTTTCACAAGTTTTAATGCATTTCTTAAACTTTATGCTTAGTTAAACAAGTTTATATAAAATTGAAAACGGGTATTATGTAAAGGAGCAAAACAGAAGTGTGATGACCCAAAAGGTTATCATGTGTATTTTTAGTAATTTTGTGTTCCGAGGTCGTGAAAGCCTCCTTCTATCTCACCTCGAGTTGCGTGTGCAGCCCGGACGTGTAGCCGGGAGGCCTTTATGTGAAAAACTGAGGAAATTAACAATTTTGAATTTGAAATGTGAATAAAGTTGACTTTGGTCAACAATTTTGGTAAACGGACCCGGGCCTGAAAATATGAGACTTGGGCGTATGCCCGGAATCGAATTCCGAGGTCCCAAGTCCGAGAAATAAATTTTTAAAACAAATTGTGTTCTGAAAAATATAAGAGATTTTGAAAGAGTAATTATATGTGAAATATGTGGTATCGGGCCCGTATCTTGGTTGCGGAGCCCGGTACAGGTTCGATATAATATTTGTACCATATCTGTGAAGTTTGGTAAGAAACAGACTTCATTAGATGTGATTCAGACCTTAAATGCAAAATTTGATGTTTAAAAAAGTTTTGAGAAATTTTATTGATTTTGGGGTTTAATTCGATGTTTATGATGTTATTTTGGTGATTTGATAACACGAATAAGTCTGTAGGATATTTTTGAGGTTGTGTGCACATTTGGTTTGAAGTTCCGAGGGCTCGGGTGAATTTACGGTAGGTCCCGGGATATTTTTATGCTTAAAACATAATTGTTGCAGGTCAGAGAAGTGCAGATCTCTGAACCGGCCAGTGATGTCCGCACTCATTTTGTGCTGCCGCGGAAAGGGCCTTTGCGGCCGCACCCGATTTTGTGCGGTCCGCAGTGAGGAAGCAGGATCACTGGTCTGACTTCGGAGGCCTATATCGTTTGATTTACAAAGAATTTTGAGATGATTCAAAAACGAAAGTTGTAGCCCTTCGTGTCTAGTTTCCAGAAAAATAATGAAATCATAATTTGGATATTTGTAGAGAAAGTTATGGCCAAAATACTAAAGCATATCACAGCAGTCATTTTTCTTTATTTTTTTTGTTTGTGCGGACGCACTCCTTTTTGTGCGGTCCGCGGTGGGGGTCTGAGAGGGGTATATTTAAATGGGAATTTCAGTTATTTTTCATCTTTCAAAACCCTAAAAACGTAAGAGGCGATTTTCCAAACACTCTTTCTTCTCCAAAACATTAGTAAGTGATTTCTAACTCATTTTATTTACTCCTTAACTTCTTTTTACAAGATTTCATCCTAGAATTTAGAGTTTTCATGGTGGAATTGGGAATTTTGGGTAAAACCTAAGAATATTAAAATTTGAGGATTTAGACCTCAAATTGAGGCCAGATTCCCAAATCATTTATATATCCGGGCTCGGGGGTCCTCCTTTCTTCGTAGATTATTAGCCCCGGGACACCTATATCAAAAGCTCAGTGTGCAATTTGCATGAAATCTATTTTTCAACTTCAAACTAGTAAGTGAGAGAATGGGTAATCGGGTTTTGGTCCGAATTTCGGGTCTGGACCGAGCGGGCCCGGGATCCATTTTGACTTTTTGGGAAAAAACTTTAGAAAACTCATTTCCATGCATTAGAATTGATTCATTTAGCATTTATTGATATAATTAAGTAACTGGTGGCTAGATACGAGCGAGTTGGTGGTGGAATCAAGAGGTAAAGCGGTAGTTGAGGCTTGAATGGTGTTCGTGGCATCGAGGTAAGTGTTTGGCCTAGCCTTAGCTTGAGGGAATAGGTGTTGAGTCTTAATTGCTACGTGTTTATTCCTTGTTCAATGTATAGGTGAGGTGACGAGTCCCTATATGTTGTTGTCAAGCATGCCCGTGAGTCGGATATTAGTCATTATGTGATTTTCATCAAGGTTCTTTGTGTTATGGATTTAAATATCAATTTGGTAGTATTCATTTTAGGGAAATTCTTAATTTGTGAATAATGTTGAGCATTTGTTCGGTTGAGGAATATTTGTTAAGTTATACACTAGAGTGAGGTTGGTTATAGCAGTGTCCCTTGCCGGGACGGTATTATTACTGTTGATTATTCCTTTGCATTTATGGTTTCTTATTGTTGATTTTCTTGCCAAACTGTTATTTTTGATATTTATGCACGAGTGGACATTCTGTGCCATGTTTATGTTATATATGCACGAGGGGGCATTTCGTGCCATGTTTATGTTGTTTATGCACGAGGGGTCATTCCGTGCCATGTTTATGTTATTTATGCACGAGGGGACATTCCGTGTCATGTTTATGTTATTTATGCACGAGGGAACATTCTGTGCCATGTTTATGTTATTTATGCACGAGGGGACATTCCGTGTCATGTTTATGTTATTTATGCACGAGGGAACATTCTGTGCCATGTTTATGTTATTTATGCACGAGGGGACATTCCGTGCCGTGTTTATGATAATTATGCACGAGGGGACATTCTGTGCCGTTTTTATGATTATTATGCACGAGGGGATATTCTGTGCCGTGTTGATGATATTTATGCACGATGGGACATTCCGTGCCGCGATTGTGATGTTTTATGCAGGAGGGGACATTCTGTGCCGTGTTATGATACTTTAGCACGGGGGGACATGTCGTGCCGTTTCTTTTCGCTTGTTTATTTCGTGTTATAAATTCCCGTTAATATTTTTGATATTTAAACTTTTGCCTCGTTCCGTCATTTCAGTAATTGCCACCCCTTTTCCCCGGCATGTTACCCCATTATTGTACTTAACTGTTTACTTCCTGTTGTTATTTCCTGTTATATTTTATTTAAACTGCACAAGTGCTATTACTTGTCGTGTCCTAGCCTCGTTACTACTTCGCCGATGTTAGGCTCTGCACTTACTCAGTACATGGGGTCGATTGTACTGATACTACACCTGCATAATTTTTGTTGTGCAGATCCCAGTGGTTACTGATCTAGGTGGCTCCCTTCGGTCCATCAGGCGACACTGAGGTGGTCCTGCAGACGTCCGCGGGCCTTGGCGTCACCTCCTATCTTATTTCTCTCCTGTCTTTACATATTTCTGAGACAGTAGTACCTTATTTGTTCAGACCTATACTTGTAGTATTTATAGACAGTCCGTGAAATTATGACACCGAATCCTGGGAAGTTTATTGTGAAAATTGTAATAGTATTTAATTAAATTGTTAGCTTTCATTTGTTCCGCATTTTATTTATTCCGATCTTGTATATCGCCTATCAATTGTTAAAAATAAGGGAACAAGTTAGAATAACCAGTAACGTTGGCTTGTCTAGCGGGTTCAACGTTAGACGTCATCACGGTCCCGACGGTGGGATTTCGGGTCGTGACAAGAAGAGATGGAAGTTTAGAATCGGATTGTGCTAGATCTTTCTTGACAAACTACCTTTGTTGATTGGGCTTCTTAGTATTTTTCTAATTGTTTATTGGGATTTTTACACATATAGCCGGTCATATTTATTGTTTATTTTTTTTAGTCATATACATAGATTATACATAATTATACATATATAATACATAAATTATATATATATATATATATATATATATATTTTATACATTTATTAGCTATTTTTAATTTAAATGATAGGGTGAGCGCCTATTTGGGTAATTCTTCTTGTTTATTCTAGTTTCATAATCTTTACTCTTTGTGATTACTACTCAATAACAAAAACACTTTATACTTTTGTGCAAACGACAAAATAAGAGTTTTGTTCTCCAATTCTTGCTCTGCTTCACCCTTACATTTTTCTTTTCTAAGCTTTTTTTTTTTTTTTTTTTTTTTTTTT
>ML271686.1:29758-64504 GCA_005239495.1 Nicotiana undulata | reverse complement strand
TTCATTTTTTTTTTTTAAATTTTTTTTTTTTTTTTTTTTTGCATTCTTTAGATTATTCTTTTTAAGTTAGTCTTTTTGGATTTAAAATATTTTTAGCATCGCTCTCGTTAAATATTGTTTTGATCACTCTATTCTGGCTATTTGAATTATATAATGAGTATTTGTGTTTGTTATCTAGTTTTAGTTTTTTTAATAATAATTCTATTATTATAATTTTTATTCTTTGAATTGGTAGGAACTACTAGAAAATTATTTTTTATAACTCTAAGTATGTTTTATCATAGTCATGCTAATTATAGGTGTAATGCATCTTTACCTCTTTCACTTTTTTTAAGTAAAAAAAAATCTTTTGTATGGCTCAGGCACAAATTAGCATGTTATAATAAATATATACATTTTCCTACTAATAATGTTCTAATTTTCTTGATTTTTGTACATATTAATATATTTTTTATTTATATATTTATTTTAATAATTTATAAGATATTGAAATTAAATATCCATGGGACTTACGTCTCGCGCTTCGGGGCTTTCGACTCACCCCGTGTTAGATAAATTGCGTCGCCTCTCACCTATGCCTTTTAAAACACTGACCATAATAATATCACGACTTGATATTTGGTTCCAGTTTAATAACATAGATAGATAAAAGATATTTGGCGTAACAAAGTAGACTAGTGATAAAAGGAGCAAGCCAACGACTGATAGATTTTCTGGTGCAACTCGAACAAACTGAAATTTGTTTTCTCTGATACCTCCCATCTTCAGTAAAATTAACTTGTGGTAACTACAAATCTCCATAAACTAAAGGAGAAATAAAACCGAGAGAGAAAGAGAGAGGGAGGTCATCATAATGCATAAAGTATCATTTAGACCTCCAGTTTATGGCCTTGATGTAAGAAATGAAAATAAAAGGATAAATGCAGCAAGTGCATAGTTGATGGTTCCCAGAAACTGTTTTTCCTCTTCTTCTTCGTCGAGTGTTCTTGTGATAATCCACCACCAAATAATTACAACAATGTCAAAAGGCTGGTAACATTTGACGAGTTCATATGTACAGTTAACCAACCAGTTGATAAGCCGCAACGGAAATAATTGAGCGGATCATTTCTAACAATGCGAAGGGCATGGTCAAAATTCTCTAGCACTACTTTTACATGTCACTGATTTCTGTAAAAAGTCAGTCAAAGAGCAAGACACAGTCAGCAGTTAGAAAGGTGGAGCACCAAGTGGCAGATTCTTCTGAATAACCAAGAAAAGAAAACTTATTACAGTCCCCATCTCTAAAAGACAGACAACAAAATCAATATGGAGAGGACACCTAAAAAGGAGCATATAAACCTCTAAAGGCCACCTGAAGCCATCATCCCACAAGAAAAAGGTTATATTTACAAGTTTATTCAGCAAGAATAAGCAACTATGGGTCCAAAGGCCAAACCGTATCTGGAAAATCTGTTCTTCGGCCTGCAAGGGAATAATAGGCAAGTATATGAGCTGGATGCTCAGCAGTTCCTGCACTGGTAATCACTCGTCTCGCAGGTATCAACTCAATATTCCAGAATGGGCGTGCCATCATCAACAGATCCCAACCACTCGAAGATGGACTGAATCCTTGGATCCACAAGTACCTTAGCGATTTCAGCTGCAAAGCAGCATAAGCCAATGCACGTTCAGTAAAACGACAGCCTCTCATTTCTAGCTTTTGTAGGCTAGGACATCCCCTCGAGAACTCCATAAGTCCTTCATCAGATTCCCCAACATATCCCAGAAGCATCCATCTCACATTTTGGCTGTATTGACCGATATATTTGAGACCCACATCTGTGAGACCCCCAGACCTGAGATAGAGAGCAAACCTTCTAAGCCTTTGGCAACCTCTTAGTAAAGAGCGGACACCATTATCAAGTGGCAGATCTGTTATTGTTACTTCACGATCGAGTAGAACCAACCGAAAATCACACAAATCTTTCAGATATCTGGCAATATTTTCCAATGCTTCATTAGTAATATCCGATACATAAATAGCCATGTATTCTAGCTCAATGCACCCTTGGGCCAAAGCAATCAATCCTCTCTGTGTAACTGCACCTTCTTCATCCTCCATTTCCTGTTCATCTGCTCCTCGCTCAATCCTGAGTCTCTTTAATCTCTTGCAAAATTGGGCAAGCACTTCCATTCCTCTATCCCCAACAACATTCCTTGCCTGTTCACGATGACAAAAACACTAATAAATAAAAAGTTTAAAGATTACCCCACAGACTTACTTACTCCAGCCATAACATTTTTTTTTTAACTCCAGCCGTAACTTCTTCCTCCCATGACGATTTTCTTTATCGTTTTTCAGAAGAAATGCAGGTCATATTTCTGATGTAGAACCATAAAAATTACAAGCAGTTATTTTGCTAAGATTAATAAAGAATTAAAAAAAATTGAATATACTTATGTATACAGATTAAACAGAATTGTACAAACATACATAGAAATATATACTAGACTCATGGAAGTCAATCAATTATAGAATATGCTTTCAAACATCTACAGCCAACCAAGCAGAATAGCTGTGACATATTTTAGAAAAAAATTGATCCAAAAAGGAAAAGCAAAACACAATGGCCAATTTGTGAAGAAGAAAAGAAAAGTGAGAACAGCTGAGATTCAACCTCAAGTATTTCCAAGCTGGGACACTTTTGCAGTAAGAAACAATGGGCCTCCGTGTCAAGAAATGCATAAAGAAGATCCAATTTCTTCAAACTAGAAGCAATAGGAAAGAGAATGTGCATTTCATTCATTCCTAAGTACGTCGGACCCAAGTGGCATAATCTTTGAGGAAATGATACAGCAGAATATCTTCCCGATTGCTCGTTATAGCCATTCTCAGCAGCAGGTTCTGTTGGCTCGCTAAATGAGCCCCCACCAAAATCCTCCAATGCAACTGCAGCTTTGAAGAAACCAATAAGATTTGAAATATCACATTCACTAATTTTTACCGAGACAAGAGAGGGACAGTTTTTTGCTATCAGTTCAAGGTCTTCAGCATTCACTCTGCCAAGATAAGTCTGGTAAAAGTTCAGGTTTTCAAGAACTGTATTGTTCAAGGCTAGTTCATGCATCCATTCTCCATCATTCTCAACTATAGTACTCTCCTCCAGAAACAACGTTTTTAAACTCCTGCAGGATAAAAGGGCTACATGAAAACCACAGAGACAAAAAAGGCAACAAAATTTAATGCACGACTAAGCTTGTCATAACACTCATAAGAAATTCTTTGAGCGCATGACAGGTGCAACAAAAGATTAAAACCTCTAAAGGATTGTAGTATAAGGAAACAGAGTTGTTGATTTCCATTCACAATTCTCTCTTGTTAAATGTAGTCCTCAAATAAGCAATTATCCTATATCTCCTCTATTAGGTAAATAAAGCTTACTTAGAGGGAATGTCAATAAAGCTTCAAAATAAAGCAGGTGCATCACCTATGCTGGCAACTCGCCAATAGGCCAATTTGGACCACTTATCCAATTCGACCTATAAATTCTGTCACACTACATGGCCCTCTGCATCTATCAGAAGATGGAATATCGTCGAGCAAAAAACTAGTTCAAGCTTTTAGTCATGAGCTTACCTTTAACTCATGATGTATGCTACAAACTTAGATATTAACACACTTATGGACGGACGCTTACAACACGTCCCACCACAAGGTTTGACATGCCAGGTCAACATTTAAGACTTGACCAGATGCAGAGTGACCACGAATTTTTGCATAGACTCTACTTCGTTCCCAAGCATTTCACCAGCCCAATCTTAATTAAATATAGCATCACTGGATCCAGTAAAACTTAAAGACCTTTTTTCCTCCATAACGGAGGGCAATGACTTAGCACAATCAGACAGCTCTAGGAAAACAAATTCAAGTCATTGTTACCAAGAACTACATATAAAAATGATTGTTGAAGAAACCTACATGATCCAATGGGTCCAAATGACTCCTAGAGAGAACCTCAAAAAATTCAGCAAGATGAATTCCACTCATGCTCCTATTTTAGCGGTCACCATGAACAACCCAAAGAAATACCTCTTTCAAACTCTAACCCACTAAGAGTCGCAAGATAATTTAATGCTTGTAACACTGACATGGAAACCATAGCAATATACCATTTACAATTTTAGAAATCAGAAGCGGAGCCCAGGCGTAACTGGTAAGGTTGCTGCCACGTGTTCAGGAGGTCACGCGTTCGAGCCGTGGAAACAACCTCTTACAGAAATGTAGGGTAAGGCTGCGTACAATAGACTCTTGTGGTCCGACCCTTCTCCGGACCACGCGCATAGCGGGAACTTAGTGCACAAGGATGCCCTTTACACTTTTAGAAACCAGATCCCGAGAACATGGAGCCCATCACCTAAAAGTTTTTGGTTAAACCAGAGAGCAATGAATTTGAATTGCATACTTCTAGGCAAATGTATAAGCAAAGGATAGACCCTATTAAACTAGAAAAAAGGAAAAGAAGCTAGCACCAGTATATCAAAAGCTTTGCCAACCACATCACATTGAAACCAGATTCATAACTGACATGCTTCACTATTGTCTGCAATACACCAACTGTCCTAATCAATCTGCATATGCGATCAAGTTTGAATTGGATTAGTGCATAGTAATCCCTATATCCTTTTTTTGATAAGGTAGTAATCCCTATATCCTTTTTCTTTTTCTTTTGATAATAGTGATCCCTAACCTAATTTGTTGCATGATTCCGTTCCTCTCTTTATCAACACAAAATCCTACAGAATAGAATGAAACTCCTCTGACTTTTTTATAGTTGTACCTTTTCCCTAATCTTAAAAGTTCACTTCCACTACCATAGAAACTGGCTTGCAAGCAAAAACACCGTTTATTAAGAAAGGAAGAAGAAATTCCGCCCAAGCAATTCAATCCTCACCGACATTTGAAGACTTCAACAGCTTGAAACAAAAGCGACAATAACTTCAGGCGTTAAAACTAGAGAATAATTTTATATAAAAAAATAAATAGAACAGAACTGGAAAAAAAAAAAGAAGAAAGAAACTTATTTCTATGTCGAAAATAATAAATTTAATAATTTCAGAGAACAAAACTTAATCTTAACAGAGTAATTACCAACAAGTAAAATGGAGTCAACGGAAGAAGAGGTGGAATACCTGCAGCAACGACAAAGAGTGAGAAGACCATCCGTAGAAAATCCAGAACACTTATCCAGCTTGAGAGTGTGAAGCACTTTACCACGCGTACGCGCGAGCAGTTCGAGATCCGAATCGCTAACAATCATACGGCGGAAGTGAAGCGCCTTCAACCGGGTAAAGGACCTACTAATTTCGTGAACCCAGGGCGTAGCATATCCTCCCCAATCCTCAGGAATCAAATTAAACATAGAAGCGCGTGGCTTCCCCTTGAGCTTGAGTGACTCCAGTTGAGGGAACCTTCTAGAAAGCTGCTCGGGCTTCGCTGCATAACACAAAGCCATAGTTATGTGCTGCCGAGTGATCGCGTCGATCTCGTGCCACCTCCTGCATACCAACGACACCGCGTCCCTGTCACGCGAGTCCTGTACGTACGGTATCACGCACACCCATACGGTGTCGTATATCACCGCTGGATTCACGTTCCGCTCCTCCATAGTTTAACAAAAACACTTGTAACTGAAGAGAAAAGCAAAAGTAATTGGAAGAAATGAAAGGAACTGGGAGAACTAGTCCATGACTAGAAGAAGAAATCAAGGCTATTGAACAGACAGAGAGAAATGGAGAGAGGAGCAGAGGGTAGATAGAGAGAGGTCCCCATTCACCATTTTTGTTGGGGCGCTTCAAACGTAAGAAATCCGAGAGACGGACAAAGGAAAGGATTAAAGAAATAATATAAGGATGAAATAAAATAAGCTTGAAGGTGGTGGGAGGTTGGACGAAAGATGCAGATGCTAACGTAACCAATGGGGTTACAACAAGTTGAAAACTTGATACACTCCCTACACCGCTATTTTATACAACCTCCCCTATTTTACGTGGGATTATCTCTTTGGACACCAAATATTAGAAAGAAAAAGATACTTCAAAATTTGTGATGTAAAATATATTATTCTCAAAAGAAAAAACTTTAAGCTATTATGACCTTATGGATAATATAAAAAATGGATATTTTCATATCAAGTTTTGCTCCATTACACTTACCTCCCTCCCGGTTAAAACAATAACAACATCAAACTCAGTATAGTCTTACATAATGGGGGTCTCGGAAAGGTAGTGTGTACGCAACCTTAACCCTACCTCGTGGAGATAGAGAGACCGCTTCCAATACATTCTCGGCTCAGAGAAGCATAAGCACCACATTAATGAAGAGAAAAACAAGCTCAACAGTGAGAAGCCATGTAAAAGCAACATAAATAACAATCAGATAGTAAGATGACCAAATGAAATAAACGATAGGTAGTCATAGAAATCTAATACAACCAGAATACGAAAGTACGTACTAATAATATCGGTATGAACATAGAGAACACTAAACTAACTAACATGATACCCTATTTCTTGACCTCCACACCTTCCTATTAAGGGTCATATCCTCGGTCAATTAAAGTTGCACCATGTCTTGCCTAATCACCTCTCCCCAGTTCTTTTTCGGCCTACCTCTAGCCCTCTAATGTCAACATCTCAAACTTCCTGACTAGGGCGTTTGTGCTCCCCATCCTTCTCACATGTCCAAATGATCTGAACGTCGCTTCCCGCATCTTGTCCTCAATAGGGGTTACATCCACCTTATCCCGAATAACTTCATTCTTAATCATATCTAATATTGTGTGCCCGCATATCTATCATAACATCTTTATCTCTACCACATTCATTTTCTAGAGATGGGAGCTCTTGACTGACCAACACCCATACAACATAGTCGGCCTGACCACCACTCTATAAAACTTACAATTACGTTTTGCTAGCACCTTCTTATCACACAAAATACAGGAAGCAAATCTTAATTTCATCCATCTAGCACCGATACGAAGTGTGACATCTTCGTCGATCTCCACGTCTTATGTATAATAGACCCAAGGTACTTAAAACTTCCACTACAAGAAAATAGGCCTTTAGCGACGGGAAATTCGGTCGCTAAAAGCCCTAATCCAGTCGTTATTAGTCAATAACGACCAGGAAAAAATCGGTCGTCGTCGGTCGCTAAAAGCCCCGATGTTAAAAGTTCACGACCGGATCTCAAGCCGGTCGTTAAAGAACCTTTAGCGACAACAAGAAATCTGGTCGTTGTAGCTCCTTTTAGCGACCACATTTCCCTTTGCTACTTGTAATTATGACAACAAATTCAGTCGTGAAAAGTTCTTTAACCTTCGCTAGTTATCTATTAATCTTCCATAACAATCAAAAATCGAATCTTTGAGGGTTGAGACATATAGACATGTCTGAAATGACACAATAATATATGTTCATATAAATTTCATAATCTATTACAAAGAACTTAACTGTCATATTACAAGAATATATCTATACAATTTGTATGACAGTATATTGTCAACTCCTAACAAAAGAGAACAGAATTCATGTACAAGTGAGAACATCTTTAAACAACTCTAAAAATATATAAAACATGTCTCTTGTGCTTCAACTTGTTTTTTAATATTTGTAGTTGCTTATACTTGCTTTGCACTTTTCTTCAAACTTCAAATTCGTGATTTCCTGAAAGAACAAATGTTTATAAAAAATTATTAATTGAAAAACTTCAAAATTCTGACAAGCACATACACAGGCATGTGTCCAAATCCAACTAACAATGCCATGAGAAGGATGAGACAACAAAATACGCTAGTCAAATATATTTTAGCCATTCTCATCTAGAGTAACATAGTGCAATATATTCCGTTATAGTTGTATTGATAGGCTACACCTCTAATCTAATATTAACATTCTGATGCTTAATGCAAGATCCACTAGTATTTAAGTTTTAAATAAAATTCTAATAAAATACTATGTAATTTTCCATGACACAACAATTATTCATAACAATAAGCATGATTAATAAGCATAACCGCAGCTTGACCAAACTAAGTTGAAATAAGTATCATGAATTTACTGCTATTTACGATGATAGAAAGCATAAATATTTCAAGAACTCACAACTCGTAGCCAATGTTGTCGTGTTCCTTAGTTGTTCCTGAACTTCTGCTCTTTTACATAGGTAACATGGTGACATACTTCTCCTTTATATAGGTACAATTATAACTTCTACTATTTTTGAAAGCCGAGATGCAAGTTCACTTTGCAACTAACACCAGTTATCTAAATATTTGAAATCTAAAGCAAGGTAAAAAAAATAATCGTATATGATGCATCTCAATCATAGTTAATAAGCACCAATCATAATCACAGTTAACCAAACCAATTATCTTTTCTACTAACGAGCACCAAATTAATTTCAAAAATAACATACATATATATTCAATCACATAATCAAATTTAAAAGCAAAGATAATCACAAAATACCAGTTATCTTCTACCATAAAAGTGATTGAAGATAATTGTAAATTTACAAAAGGGTGCCCAGTGTTGCAATGAAGCTTCCATCCCCTAAATTTGATATTACTAATACAATCACGGGTTGATAAGATAATATGAGAATACTTTGAACAATATATATCAGGTACCCAGTCACCAGATAAATTTTTTAAAGCTATACATGCATGCCAAGGTTACACTGCAACCTGGTCAGTTAGAAAAATGAAATGGTTGAGAGCCATAATGTCGATGAAGGTGTGGAACATGTCTCAAAAAAATTCCAAATACATTTGGACTTTGGTATAGATAAATATGTTTATGACATTAAGAGATTCCAAATTCAGAGTCAACTTCTCAATTCAACTCACATGAATTATAACTACCGTAGGTTGTATGATTTAGTAGCTACTTGTTATCACTCCCTTTATCTTCCTTTTCGCTATGTACCTTTTCTGGCTAATAACTACGCTATGAAGCACTCTCCAATTTAAATTAATACATACTAATAAATAAATTATTATATGAAGAACCTACTACTCAGTTGATGCTATGGAACTTCTCCTAATTAAACTAGCTATTGCTTATTGTAAAAAAAACTCTACTCCAATTCAAAATCAAGTTGGAATTTCAAGTACTATATAGGAAATTTTTTGCCAGAAATGCAAGATGATGGCCAACAACCAAAAAAGCAAAAAGCAAACATTTATTTAACAAACTAAGAAAGAAAGAAGACTTAAATCCAACTGGTGTTTTTATATTAGGTGGTCACGGTGGACAACAATCTAAAGGTAGAGAATGGTCAGTGGTAAGTCATTCACCTAGCAAAAAGAATTCACTAGGTCTTAAAAATCAGTTCTTAGCAGCAAAGAATGTAGATGTTCCGAACTATTTTGATGTTCTCGTTAATGAGCATGATCATGCTATGAAGGAGGTGCATGATCATGATGTGAAAAAGGCTGGTAAGAATACACAACAAGTGGTTGATGAGGCAAGGTATTTAACTGAAAAAACTAGCTCCCCAGACAGTGGAACGCAACAGCAAAACGTGCAGAAAACAGGTGCTCGGCTGCTCGCTTACAAGGCTGACAATAGGTGTACAAGCTGTTGATTGAGTTGATAGTAGGGTTGAGGATGCAATGGCTACACATGACATACACGCATCTCATGAAGCTCATGAAGATGCTGAAATTTCAGCTAGGCAACTATGTACAATAGTTGTTCCTTCTGGTGCGACTACTCCACCTGAAGCTGTATTAGATGGAGTTAATCAACTTGTGTCTCAGCGTACTAAAGCTACTGATGCTGGCCTAATTAGTATGGAAGCTGGGAAGCAGATCAACAAGGATGATGTCCAGTAAAAAATGGCACCCCAAACAATGGCAAAGTGCAGCAGGTTGAAAAAAGTTCCAGACACAGTACAGGTGCACGAAGTAGCTCAAACTATTTTGCTTCTCTAGTTAATGTAAATGAGGAAGATGTGAACGCTACTAGGGATAATTTACAGATGTTGGACCTTGATTAAAACAACTCCTCGAGTCTAGCAGGTTTGAATCTAACCTCTCTTGGGGCATAAATATGAAGAACATGAATCCAATGCTTGCATGCACAACAAATCTGGTTTAAAATCCTATAGCACAACATTACAAAGGAGCTGGTGATAATCCTTGTGCCTATAAGGTTCGACTGAACACCTCTAGTCACGATATTCCATCCAATGATGTTGTTAGCTTTTCAGAAGAATTAGTGCACCCGACACACAGTCGTGAGGCCCTATCCAGGATGTCTTCTGATGCTAAAAAGCTAACTAGAAAGGAGGAAAGCAAAGAGGCAAATCTCCAGAAGCCACATGAGATAGAGGAGGCAACTAGGTATAAGACATGGGCTGACCAAGTAGAAGAGGATGAAGATGACTTTGTTGATAGTTTACAAGATGATAACAAGGAGGAGACATACCATGTTTCAAATAGCTACACATCAAATGATAAGGCAATCAAGGTGCAAGATGAGCAGGCAACTGTTTTGTCGAGCGAGAGAGGTTTAAGCCCAATGCTCCAACATTTGTACCTACTGGGCAGAATCAAGACACAATAGTGGTGTTGAAGGATATGTCTAATGATAAGGATCAACACAAGGCGGTAATTTCAGGTATGTCAACAAGTATAAGTGTGCCTTTTGCAAAATACAATTTGACTCCTACAAATATACTCCAAGCTCTTGTGGTCATAGAGACTTTGAAAGCTCTTGACAATCCAAACGGTTCGTGAGACTTTGCCGGCAGCCACACCATGAGCCTCATCACGAGGCTGCCATTATAAGCCAATGGAGGAGCACAAGGATGATTATATATCCAGGGCATAAAGGCAACACTACGGTAGTTTTTGTCCTCTTACTTGTACTCTTCCTTTGTGATTTTTTTAATTATTATTAATAAAAATAGCTACTACGCAGCCTCCGTAGTAGTATAATTTGTAAAAATAAAATCTACTTTCTTCGCCTTTTTTTTCCCGGACATTTTTCAAGTCTTCTATTTAACTTGATTTTGCAACCATCCACTGAACTTCGATATTGGAGTTATTCCCCAGTAACACCCAATATTCCATTTTCTCTTCAACTCTTTATTTTTTAAAATCTTTCTCTTGCCCCCCTCCCCATATAGTTTCTAAGCAATGTGTGAGCCAATGTAAGCATTATACAGAATTAATCAAAAGATTTTCTTAAAATAAATAAAATTGAAATTTAATTAAGGTTATAACAAATTCAATGTACGTCTTAAAGAGGAAAATAAAAGCAAAGAGGGGCAATGGGTCAAATGCTATGGCAAAAACAGATACAGGTAATCCTATTGTGAGAATTGAGATAAATTATGAATAGGACAATGCCAAACACAAATTAGGGCTCGAGGAGACCTTTGAATACAAATAACCAACAACAGAAGAGTAAAACAACACCGAAAGAACTGTTAGATTGCCAAACCATCGCAGGAACTTCTATTATAATACTCAAAAGTAGATTACTAACCCATCACAGTTTTTGTAAAATATAATGAATGTGATAAAAAAAGAGATAATTGGAACTGCAAAAGAATACTCAATTTCACACACTCTAGTTTCTACCGCAGGTTTAGTGATTTAGCGGAGACTTACCTTGATTATAAAGAGAAGAAAATTATCAATTGATCTTCAACCGCAAGTGATGAACAAAGCTTCAGCCGCATAACTTACTCTTTGAAAACAGATAGAATGGCTTAGGTTTTTTTTTTCTCTTTCTTTTTTCCTTTATTTTGGGGCGGGGGGGGGGGGGGGGGGGGGGGGGGGATGCTGGAGGATGGGGTTGGGGAAAAAAGAGAGGGAAAAAGTAGCGCCTAAATGTGTTGATTAATTTAGCTTTACGGCCAGATATTATACTTTTAAAGGACCATTATTTTCTCCTCATTAATGCTGAATTAAAAATTGTCTCTAACGACCGGAAAAAAAATTAGTCGTGATTAGTACACTTATAACGACCAGATTTATGTCCCTTCATTAAGAAGTGGTCGCTAAAGATCAAGTTTCTTGTAGTGTTCCTCTACTAGGGATGAATTGTGAATCCAGCCTCACCTCCACTTCTACTCCTTGGATCACCCCACCGATCTTACACTTCAAGTATTCTATCTTTGTCCTACTCAACTTGAAACCTTTAGACTCTAGGGTTTGCCTCCACACCTCTAAACTCGCGTTAATACTGCCTCGCATCTCGTCAATCAATATAATATCATCTGCAAATAACATACACCACGACACCTTCCCTTGGATGTAGCGTGTCGGTACGTTCATTGCCATGGCAAACAGAAAAGGGTTGAGTGTCGACCCTTAGTGCAACCTCATCATGACCGAAAGTGGTCTGAGTCCCAATCCACTATCATCACCTGGATCTTAGCTCCATCGTATATGTACTTAATCACCCTAATATAAGCAACAAGTACACCTCTAGCCTCCAAACATGTCACGACCCAAAACCCGCCAGTCCTGATTGCACCTAACCCAACCCGCTAGGTAAGCCAACTAGAAACTATCTAGCTTCAATAATCTTAATAAGTCAATTAAACAAAATAAATTTACTGAATTCTATATACATCCCTGCTGTTCTAAACGTCAATACCACACAAGAGGGGGGTGATTTGTGTGGTGTCCAATTTTTGCGTGCACTAGTTATAGAAGGACCAGGTTCTTCTATGTGTTCCAACTTCTACAGTTTGCGGAATAATAAATACATAAATTAAAGAACACAACAATTTACGTGGAAAACACCTGGCTCAAAAGGTGAAAAAACCACGACCTACTTCCAGTAGGATTTTCTCAAGCTCTTCATTAAATCACTGAGCCAAACAGCATTTACAAAATAAACTCTTTTGTAAATCTAAGGACTACCTCTAATCCCTTTGTGGAAAACTAGCCTCTAGCTATTTGCGACAAACTTCAAGTTAGCTATAACTTGAACACTCAGTACCTATTACAATTTCTTCTAGATAAGCTGAAAGGTAAAAGTTGTAATCACCTACTACAAATAAACTACACTAAAAGACAACAGATGGAACTGGTTCTTCTAGCTGGTTCAAGTAGTTTGAGAGTCGCACACTTGATTCTCACACGAACTGCTTGCAAAATTGCTTTGGTAATTTTGCTCTCAATTTTTGTTTTTCTGCTTTGTGAGTATTTGTACATTAAGAACATTTAACAATATATAGGATTAGTAGACAAAGAGATTCACTAGAATTTGGATGTTACTCTTCCTTGGTGGAAGAGTTCTAGTTGATCTCAGCTCCCTAAATCCTCCCTTATCTTGATTCTGTTCTTGAGTCCATCTCCTTATCAATTTGCAATCTTTTCCATCAGGAGATATCTCTTTAGATCACAAATTTTGTTTATCTCCTGATGTGCACCTCACGTGCCCTCAACTCTACATGTGTCTATGTCTCCAGTGATGGACCTAGTTCAACTCTGAGTTCCTTTGTCAATCTTCAAAACCATTCAGCTTCTTGATCCAACCAATTCCCCCTTTTTGATGATGAAAAACTCTGTGCTTAGGCCTGTAACAACTTTAATCCAACATTGACACTTTTTAGAGTATTAAGTATTTATCATAAAGAACCAGGTTCATTAGGTTATAAATATCACATATTCAAAATATAGCACATCTTCCCCCTTTTGGCATCATCGAAAAGTTGTGAAATGTCAGAATTAACAGATTTATAAGAATTACTCATGGTCACTGGGGCAACTGCAAGTGCAAACATGGATTAATCATCAATAGTGAACCAAGAATGCAAACTATCAAAGAAAGTGAGACAAGAATAAGAGCAGAAACAAAACAATTCATCGATATAAGTATAGTTCAACCACCATCCACACAAAGAAATAAAAACAGTTACTACCATGAGCAAAAGAAAACAACAGACAAAAAAAAAATCCCGAATCTAGGTCATAGAGGGGTGAAGACAGGTCACTGGAAAACTAAGGCTGGGAAGGGGTGGAGGCTGGGTTCTTTGCTTGGAGAAGAGATAGCATATTCTGAAGAATCCCCTAATTCTTCTCCTTCTCTTTGGCAAGGTCAGTTTTGAGAGCATCTCTCTTAGCTTCAACCTCTGCAAGGCGGTTCTTCAGCCTAAGAATTTCAGCATCCTTAGCCCCACCTTCCTACACAAGTGCCCTGACTTTGCTGTTCATGGGCATTTTTCTGGATGAACCAGGTTCATTGTCAGGAACATTTACAATATAGTCACATGCCAGAAATGTGTTCTTGCCAAAGTGGTCCTTGACAGTGGCCATTTCTGCCTTCTCCAGGGGCACCTTGAAGTGAGCGAGCACAGTGGTGAGAATGAAACCATATGGAATGGTATGGTCCTTGTAACCATTGATCACCCTGTCCAACAACTGAATGATGAAGTAAGGCCAGTTGATTTACTTTCCACTGTCCAGGCACTCCATGAGGGTTAAGTCTATGTAGTTTGCTATGTGCCTTCTCTCCTGCCTGGGCAGTACGTATTTGTTGATGAACTCAAATAACACCTTGTGAGGTGACTTTATCTCGCTTTTGTAAACTGCCATTGGTTCCACTTCTTCAGCATTGTCACTAATAGCCTGTTTGTCCAAGCTTCTAAAATCAGCTTATTTTGAGCAGTGCTTTTCTCAAAAGTACTTTTTAAAAAAGTACTTCTGGTGAGAAGTAGTTTGATTTTGGCTAATTAATTTGAAAAACACTTTTAATCAGTAATTAGTATTTGGCTAAGCTTTTTAAAACTGCTTCTCAATGTATTTTTCTCAAAAGTGTTTCTCAGAAAAGTGCTTTTGGAGAGAAGCTACTTTTTTCTGCTTCTCCAAAACTGCTTCTGCTTCTCCTCAAAAACACTTTTTTCCTTCCAAAAGCTTGGCCAAACACCTCATTTTTTGGCCAAAAGTGCTTTTGGCCAAAAAAAGCACTTTTGGCCCAAAAAGAAGCTTGGCCAAACAGGCTATAAACCTCCTGGTAATTTGCAGCACAGAAGGAAGACCATCCAGGCTGGGCCACTTCTGCCTTGTATAATAATCATAGCCTTCAGATGGAATCCCAAGTATGTCGCCCAGTTCTATGGCATCAAAGGTGATTTTGGTCCCCTTTACCTGACTGGAGACTCTGCCATCCTTGACTACATTATTGGCCATGAACTCCACAATCTCTCTTCTGTCCAGCCTTCCATCTAAATGAAGGACCATGTCCTTCCAGCCCCGCACTTCCAGCGTATCCAATAGGTAGACCATGCCAGATTCCTCCAGATCCTTCAACAATCTTCCCTTCAGAATAGTGCGCTTTCCAAATTTGGTCAAATTGTCTTTCTCTCCACCGGACTCCTCTGCTTATTCACCACTCCAATCATACTCTTCATCAATCTGAACTTTCTTTGATTTCATTGTAGACCTAGTCCTCTTGGCAACAGTTGTGGGTGTAGCAGACAAAAATGCAGACTTCTTGGAAGAAGTCTTGGCTTTCTTTGGTTTGGGTGTCTGAACCTCAACATCTGCCATTTGTTCCTCTTGATGGACCAGGTCCATCTCCTCAGCCTCTACAGGCTCAAAAACTTTTGCCTTACCCTTTACAGGCTCAAAAGTTGCTGACTTGAAAGAGTCGTTGCAGTTCTCTAATTCTTGAGCCTGGCTGGCTTGAAGCTTAGCATTCAAGTTCTTAGCTAGAGATTCAGTAGACACTGTTTTCCTGGCAAGCATTTTGACCCGCCTTCTCCTGGGTTTCGGATTAGGGCTTGGTTGAGCAACGGAAGTGATTGGAGGAGACGGAACAAGATTGTTTTGAGGAGTGTTGGGGTGGGATTGAGATGGGGTGGAACTAGAATCTTCGAGTGTGATAATGTAGTCAGGTGTGGTGGAGGAGGATGAAGCGGGTGGTGGAGTATTAGCCATTGTGATGATTTTTGTTGAAGAAAGGAAGCAGATTAGGATCAAGGTATTTGAGCAGAAGGTTGAAAGGGTTTTGACGGTTATGACTTGAGGAAGAAAAGTGAATGATGATTTAGAGAAGTGGTGATGATGGGAATTTAAAGGAATGGTTCAATTAATACATAATGAGTGTAATTTTGGTCAAGAAGAAGTCTACTCGGTTCAGAAGTGTCAGTTGAAACTAGCGGTTATGGCTACCCTATAATCTAGGCTCTTTAATTCGAGTGAACTCTTTTGGGTAGACGGAACATGTTCAAATTTAAGATAAAGACTAGATTTTGAAAAGAGCTTGTTATAGATAGAGTTCTGCTCATGATTAACTACTAATATTTCAAGATGTGTATAGTGGAGAACACATACCTCGTCTGTCAGATAAACCAGCATTGATGAACCAGGTTCATCCTTTAAGAATCTCTTGATTAAGCCTCAATTTTAAAAAAAAGAGAAAAACATCATTAGTAACTGGTCGGCTCCCACCTATACCACTAAAGAGTAGCAAGGAAGAGGTCGAAGCAGCTTTTACCCGAACGGGTCGGGATCGATTTCCACAAGGAGCTATGTATGTGGGAGTTGAGTGTCTAAGTGATCTCGTGGTGTGTCGTGCCCTTAACTACACTTCTCATCAAAAGGGTTTTGTAATTATGCTAAGGTTTAAACTAAAAGAGATTATGAACTAGCTAACTATGATCTTTTTGTGGATTTTCTCAGTTGATTAAAAGCACTAGGGCTATGACTTACTCCTAGGTGAGTGAATAATGGGATCAAAAATTGAGAATAACCTTGTGAGATGTGGGTGAATGACATAACCTCATGCTAAGTTGCTCACTCGATACCTCTCGGTAATTTGGGTGAGTTTGCCCAAATTGGTCTTCTCAAGCACAATTGGGTATTTTCATTGAATCACATAAATTTGCTCAAGTCGGGTGTAGCTATCTCTAGCATCCACCCTTTTATTGGGGCTATCAATCTCTTGAGTTCACCCCAATACCTTGTTAGCCTAATTACCTAGACTTGGGTCATCCTTCTCAAGAGTAACCCTAGTCATGAAGGCATGAAATAGTGTTTGCAACCACTAAATCTGAGATTTATGCACAAATTAGGCTAAGAACCAAACACACATACACAAAATCATCCTAAAATTGAAAACCCATTACTTACCCACACTAGGGTTGGGTCACAACCCTAGCTTAAGGGTCTAGCTACTCATAATTGAAGAAGAAACTAAAGTAGAAGATGAAATTAAGCTCATAAATTTAAATTACAAGATAGAAATTGAAGAACTATTGTAAGAACTATGATAAAATTACTCAAAATGAACAAAAAAACACTATTCACGTGTTCCTCCTAATAGCTGATGACCTAAAAATGAGAAAAAGATCTATTTATAATAGGCCAAAAATACTGGACAAAATTGCCCCTACGAAGAATTCGCTCCCAACGTATTTCTGAGCGCTGCGGCAGAGGGCTTCCGCTGCAGCGGAATAATGGATGATGCAGCGGTCTTGGACTGTGTAGCCTCTCTAATTCTCTGTTCCGCATCTAGCGGAATAATGAGACGCTGCAGCGGTGGCAAAAATGCGACAGCAGAATAGTACCGCTGACCGCGAAAGCTTGGATCCCAATCTCTTGCTGACTCTCTGAAGTTCACAAAACGCGTCCAGCGTAATAGTGGGCGCTGCAGCGGTAGATAGACCGCTGCAACGGAAATATAGTGCAGTCAGCACTGAGCTTAGCTTCATAAACACCTCTCTGAAGTTTGACTTGCGGGGCAGCGGAGAGAAATCCGCTGTAGCGGAATTACAAATGCTGCAGCGGAAAAGTGAACGTTGCAGCGTTCCTGCTGGGTTCTGTGACTTTGCAAGTTTTGCTCCTTTTGAGACCTTTTTGGATCAATATTTACAAATCAACTCAATTCCTGCAATTCAAACAACTTGCATTAAAATGTGGGAGTATTTTAATCAAATTTACCTCAAAACCTAAGAAAACAGGGGTAAAGTAGTAGCACAAATCACTAGTTATCAGTAACCAAGGAGTCATATTAACACATGGAAAGAGAGTATGCTGTTTATAGCATGAGGCTAAAGAAGTCTTTCAATTTCAGTAGGGAGTCAAGTAAGGCCTATGATCATTTCACAAGTCGAGCTCACTTAAGATTTCGCCTAGAAAAACACTCTGGGCAAGTTCTAGACTTTTAGGCACGACACTGGGGATATGTAATTTCAAACCTCACCTCACAAACCTTAGGATTATTAAAGAGTATCGAGTCGAGGGCCCAAAACAACCTTGGTTCAAATTGAAAACTCAAGTATGGCCATGTACACCACCTAACGACAGTTTCAGTCAACTCAAGACTCTAAGGGTCACAACTAGAACTAGCCTCATTTGTAACATGTCTTTAACCATGAGGTCAAAGGTAAGTCTGTTGGTGCCAAGTGAAGCTCTATTTGAATCACATTTATTCACTACTACTGAAACAAAAGAAAACAAAAACAAAACGAAAAACTGACTCATTCCTTTAAGAAGGTCGTCATACCGTTTGTCGTAGGGAAGAGACACCCGGTTCGCACAATTTTCATCCCTGGAAAGAACCGTGGCCTTAAGAAAACCAGGGGCTACTAAATGAAATAAGAAGTTAGACTATAAATGGAAAAAGCTAAAGAAGTTATAAAGTAGAAAATACGAAAATCAGAAATGAATATTTACAATAGGGGATGAATATATACATATGATAGGGTAGGTAATCTGAATATATACATACCAAAAAGTAAAAAGTACGAGAATGTAGTTAAGGAAAGCAAAAGAGTATCAACAGTTATTACAACCCAAAAATCATAAAAATTGTCTGAAATCATCAACTACCAAATAGAGGCCACCCCCTCCAATAAAACCTAGCATTGTCCTCAATGCTAACTAGCCAAAATATAGATCACGGGAAAGGGGTGAGAGAGAGTAAAAGGAAACTCCCTATGGTGCCTCAGTCTGCATAGGTGAAGGATCAACTGGGGCTGATGAATAAGGCACTGTGCCAGTGGTGATAGCAGGATCCTGTGGCTGCATGGATGTTTGGCCCTCGGGCTCCTCGATCTGAATCTCCATATCATCAGTCCGCGGGATGGCTCTCCTACGAACTGGGGATGGTGGAAGGTCTGCCTCATCAACATGTGTGGCCTGGTCAGTGGGCTCTGACTCTCCTAATAAAAGATCAAGGGGGATGTCCCCCGCATCTGCGACCTTTGCCACCTCCTTCACCAAAGCAACTTGAGTTTCCTGCATCTTCTTCTGTACCTTCTTCATATCATCCTGGGACTTTTGCATCTTCTTCACATACTTGCCCCAATAAGTGATCTCCTCTCCTTGCTTCTCCAGTGTCTCCATGATTTTCTTTTGGTTGTCCACCAAGCTCTTCAATGTTTCCTCCAGAGTAGGAGGCAATGCAATAGGTGCCGAAGCTGACTGGGCTGCAACTGTAGAAGAAAGGTCATTAAGCTTAGATGAAGCTACCTGCAGCCAGTTGGTGATACAAACTAGAGACTGGGACACTTTCAGGTCCGTCTGGGGATAAGTGGAAGATGATGGCACTGAGACTGATATGGACATGGCAGGACCTGATGAAGGCTCAGGGACATCAGCAGTAGTGGGCTCCTCAGATACAATGGGGCCTTCAGCAACAGTGGAAGGCTCTGTGGCTGTGGAAGTACTAGGATCTGAAGATGTGGTGGCTTTACCTTTTGTCTTGGGGTTGTCTGACCCCTTCAAACTATACCATGAGAAAGCAGACCGGGGCCTCACAAATGTGTCAAAGTCCCTTCCTTCAACTTCATGGTCCCGGAAATACATAGTGAGGAAGTTGGGAAAGGGATAGGAGGCCTCATGCCTCTGCATAATCCGATTTATTACCCTGAACATAATATTCCCGACGTTAATCGGGATACCATCCATAATACAACCCACTATCACCGCCCTAGAAAGGGGCATGTCATTGTCATGGAGTA
Organism: Nicotiana undulata; assembly: GCA_005239495.1. Classification (NCBI taxonomy): domain Eukaryota; kingdom Viridiplantae; phylum Streptophyta; class Magnoliopsida; order Solanales; family Solanaceae; genus Nicotiana; species Nicotiana undulata. The sequence continues at coordinate 44,526 of ML271686.1, read as the reverse complement.
TCCATTCGATCGTACTGCATACAAAGGTGGCCCATCCCCTGGCCTCAAAGCTCAATGTGTTCCTTTTGATGGGGGTGCCTGCAACTAACCATGTTGATGTAGTCCCCGGGGTAGCTATGACTGATTCCAACCATGGACGAGCCAAATCTTTCATATCCACCTTCTCCAAGTAACGAGTCTCATCTTCATCCACGAAACCCGCATATTCATTAAATGCCTTGCCATTGTACAGAACTTTCTTGTTGCGAACCTTGGTAAGATACGTGTCCCTTTTTGTGTGGGCCACATTTGTATAGAATTCCTTCACACCATATTCATTAGCATCTTCCACTTTGATTGTAAATAAGTCCCACCCCTCCCTCTCTAAAAACTGCTTCCTTACATTGGGGTTGAGGGGTAGAAGATCCTTGATGATAAAAGGCCTTTCAGGGATGAGAGATCTTTGGGGCCACCATTCTCTAAACTGGTGGTAGGCCGGTTTATAGACAAACCGGTCCTGCCATATCAACGGGTTTCCGGTCCTCAGAACTCCAGCAGTCTGCACTCGGAGGTCACCACCCCTTCCATCATCAGGTACCTCATCTGAGCTGTCGAGGTTGATAGAAGGAGAGGCTGCTGATTGGGCTGCTGACTAGGCTGTTGCACATGTGCCCTCGGGAGGAGTGGCTGAATGACTAGAGAAGTCATCAGAAAACTCAGAGCTAGTGGGCTCTTTGATGAGTCTCCTTGGCTTTGATTATGTAGCTGCTAAAGTTGCTCCACTCTGTCCCTCCGAAGCTTCCTAGGAGGGCAAGTATTCACTAGACTCCGACTCTTCAGGACTTGTTCTTTTCCTCTTTTGTTTCTTTCCAATTGCTTGTGTCGGGCCCAATGGGTTTTGTTGTATTCCTTTGCCTCGACCCCTTGACGGGTCGCCTCTCTCGGGTTGCTTGTCAGGTCCTCCCCTTTATCTCACCATTCTCTGCAAACATGTCACAAACGTTGTTAATACACTGTATATGAGTACCAAATAAAATCTCAGAAGCAGAGAATGAAACAGTGCACAGAGAAGCAATCCACTGTCAGCAAAAAAAGGACTGCTACAGCGTAATGGGCACTACTAACAGCAGAATTTTGACCGCTGCAGCGGAACTAGGGGATCAGACTACCCCTTCTTTGATTCTTGCAAATGCTATCCGCAAAAAACTGGACCGCTGCAGCGTTTGGCCACCGCTGACAGCGGAAATCTGGCCGCTACAACGGAAACTTAGAACACCTGAGAGTGAACTCTCTGAACTTAAGAAACGCAAACCGCGTATTTTTGTCCGCTGTAGCATACACAGAACCGTTGTCAGCGGGTTTTTGACCACTGCAGCGGAGTCCTGGTACTTACAACTATGAGGTTTGGGACCTCCGCTGTCAGTGAAATTGTGAACCGCTGCAGCGGAGGTCATCAGAACAGCGCACTAAGGGCTAGGGTTTATCAAATATTTCAAAATTGGCACAAAAACGCAAATATTTTGAAACCTATAGCCATATAGATACCCAGAAAGCATTAACCCAACATTATAACACACCTTGATGATTCAATTTTAGAGATTAGGGTTGCACTAATTCTAAACAAAGAGCAAACAATAGAAAAACACACTAAAACAACCGAAAACTAAGAACAAATACTAAACTAAAAATAAATCATGAGAACATATCAGTAATTTAATGAAGATGAAGGATGAAATCAAGAGTCTTGGATGAACAGTGAAAACGTATGAGCAGTAATTATTTTGGGGTGGTAAGCGAATGAGCGAAAAGGGTAAAAATGGGGGTCCCTCAGTATTTATATTAGGATAGTGGGACCCATGACCGACTTACCTAGCACGGTAGAGGAGTTTTACCGCTGACCGCACTTTTGCTTTTTTGTACTTGCTAAACAATGGCCTTCACCGCTACAACGGAAATCTACCGCCGCAGCGGAATGCATTCTGCGACGGCGAAATATTAAACGCTGCAGCGTTGTTAAGATTCAGAGATCCTGTTATTTGGCCCAATTGGACCGGCTTCAGCGGTCATTTTTCGCTACAGCGCTTGGTCACCGCTATCAGTGGATTTTTGACCGCTGCAGCAAAATTCTCCCATTGTGCTCACTTCCCAGATTTTCACTTGCACTGCATCCTTCAAGTCCTACATCAACTTCACAACTGGTTAGCTAAAAAATATATCCTACCAAAAGCAACCAACAAGAAAGAAAATAAAACACTTGGGTTGCCTCCCAAGAAGCGCCTGATTTAACGTCGCAGCACGACGCATGTTACCATTTTCAAAGGAATTTCAACAAAGCCACCACGTGGCTATCTTCAAATTTACCTAGATAATGCTTGACCTGGTGCCCATTCACACGAAAATTCTCCCCATTCTTGTTTTTGAGATCAAGAGCACCAAAGGGTGTAACCAATACCACTTCAAACGGGCCACTCCACTTGGACTTAAGTTTACCCGGGAAGAGACGAAGCCTAGAATATAAAAGAAGCACCAAGTCTCCCACTTTGAACTCCCGGTCTTTGGCATATTTGTTGTGCAAGTACTTTATTTTCTCTTTATACAAAGAAGAGCTAGCATATGCATGGAATCTGAACTCATCTAGCTCATTGAGGTGGTCAGCTCTAAGATTTGCTGTTGTATCCCAATCCAAGTTCAACTTCTTCAATGCCCATAGTGCCTTCAGCTCCAATTCCATTGGAAGATGACATGTTTTGCCATACACCAACCGGTAAGGAGACATACCGATAGGGGTTTTGAAGGAAGTCCTGTAAGCCCAAAGAGCATCATCAAGCTTCCGGGACCAATCAGTCCGATTAGCATTCACTGTCTTGGCCAAAATGTTCTTGATTTCTCGATTAGACACTTCAACTTGGCCACTTGCTTGAGGATGGTATGGAGTAGACACTTTATGATTGACTCCATACTTGGATAGCAATGAATCAAAGGCCCTATTGCAAAAATGAGACCCCCCGTCACTAATAATGGCACGGGGTGTCCCAAATCTTGTGAAAATGTTCTTCAACCAACCACACTTCGGGCCTCATTGTTGGGAAACTCCACGGTTTCAACCCATTTCGAAACATAGTCCACCGCCACAAGTATGTAGGTGTTTCCACATGAGCTAACAAAGGGCTCCATAAAATCAATACCCCACACATCGAAAATATCTACCTCAAGAATTGTAGTGAGAGGCATTTCATCTTTCTTGGAGATGCCGCCCATTCTTTTTCATTCATCACACCGCTTAACCAATTCACTAGAATCCTTGTACAGCGTAGGCCAAAATAAACCACAACTCAAGACCTTTGAAGCAGTCCTTGCCCCTCCATGATGACCACCACAAGGTGAGGAGTGACACGACTCAAGAATTGACACTTGCTCTTCTTCGGGAACACAACGCCGAATGACACCATCATTGCATATCTTGAACAAATATGGTTCATCCCAATAATAATCCATGATATCCCGTCTAAGCTTCTTTCTTTGGTTAGAAGAGATCTCAAATGGGACAACACCGGTGACAATATAGTTGGTGATGTCCGCGAATCATGGAATATCATGCATAGAGACGGAGAGAAGTTGTTCATCCGGGAAGCTATCATTAATCTCAAGGTCATCACTTGGCCTCCCTTGCTCTTCCAAATGGGATAGATGGTCGACAACTTGGTTTTCACTCCCCTTTCTATCAACGATTTCCAAATCAAACTCTTGAAGCAATAATACCCACCGCATAAGTCTAGCCTTGGAATCCTTTTTCATCATTAGATACAGGAGCACCACATGGTCGGTGTGAACTATCACCTTGGCGCCCATAAGGTAAGGCTTGAATTTCTCCATTGCAAAGACAATAGCCAACAACTCTTTTTCGGTGATGGTGTAGTTCATTTGGGCGGAGTTCATTGTCTTACTTGCATAGTAGATGGGGCGAAAGATTTTGTTCACCCTTTGGCCCAAAACCTCCCCCACCACCACATCACTCAAATCGCACATTAGCTCAAAAGGAGAGCTCCAATCTGACACAGTGATAATTGATGTGGTAGTTAGCTTTTGCTTCAACAACTCAAACACTCTCATACAATTTTCATTAAAGTAGAACTTGGCATATTTTTCCAATAGCTTGCAAAGAGGATTCACCACCTTCGAAAAGTCTTTAATGAAGTGCCGGTAGAACCCTGCATGCCCAAGAAAGCTACGGACTCCCTTCACCGAGGTCGGAGGAGGCAATTTGGAAATGATCTCAATCTTGGCCTTATCTATTTCAATTCCATGCTTTTAGATTTTGTGGCCCAGAACTATCCCCTTCTCAACCATGAAGTGACATTTTTCCCAGTTGAGCACTAAGTTGGTTTCTTCACAACGGGCAAGGACTTTATCAAGATTTTTCAAGCATTCATAAAAGGAGTCCCCTACCATGCTGAAATCATCCATGAATACCTCTAGAAAGTCTTCAACCATATCAGTGAAAATTGCCATCATGCACCACGGGAAAGTAGCGGGTGCATTGCACAATCCAAAAGGCATCCTGGAGAAAGCAAATGTCCCATAGGGATAGGTGAAGGTTGTCTTTTATGGGTCTTCTGGAGCTATCAATATTTGGTTATAGCCTGAATACCCATCCAAGAAGCAATATAAAGCTCTCCCCGCAAGTCTGTCAAGCATTTGGTCCAAGAAAGGCAAAGTGAAATGATCCTTGTGGGTCACTTTGTTCAATTTGCGGTAATCCATGCATACCCGCCACCGAGTGACTGTCCTTGTTGGAATAAGTTCATTCTTGTCATTTTTCACCACGGTCATGCCACCTTTTTTTGGAACACATTGGACTGGAGAAGTCCAAGCACTATCAGAGATTGGGTAGACGACCCCAGCATCGAGCCACTTGATTATTTCTTACTTGACAACCTCTTGCATTGCCTCATTTAGCCTCCGTTGGTGTTCTACGGAAGGCTTTGCTCCATCTTCAAGAATGATCTTGTGCATACAAAATGCGGGGCTTATGCCCCGAATATAACCAAGTGTCTAACCTATGGCCTTCTTCCTCCTTTTTAGCACTTTGAGTGTAGATTCTACCTGCACTTTGGTTAGGCAAGATGAAAGTATAACAGGTAAAGTACGAGAAGGACCCAAAACTTCATACCTGAGGTGTGGTGGAAGTGGCTTCAACTCCAGGGTAGGTGGCTCTTCAATTGAAGGATTTTTTGGAGGAGTTTTACGATTCTCCAAATCCAAGGATAATTTTCGAGGACCATAAGAATAAGAGCCCATGCCTTGTAGATCATTGGTACACTCGATCAAGGCATCCACCACAATATCATCATGATTCAATAAAGTTGCTTCCACGGGGTCTTCAACATTTATCATTGAGCTTGTTTCATCAATTATGACCTCGGTAAAAAGGTCCATGAAAGAACACAGCTCCGTGCTATTGGGTTGCTTCATTGACTTGCAAACATGGAACACGACCTTTTCATCGCCCACCCGGAAGGTGAGCTCACTGGCCTCCACGTCAACTAAGGCCTTCCCCGTTGCAAGAAAGGGCCTTCCCAAGATGGTAGGAACTTCATAATCTACCTCACAATCCAAGATAACAAAATCCGCGGGCAAAATGAACTTGTCAACCCGCACCAACACATCATCAATGATTCCTAGAGGTCGCTTCATAGATCAATTCTCCATTTGAAGTCGCATAGAAGTTGACTTAGGTTGACCAATTCCCAAGTTTTTGAGTACTTAATAAGGCATCAAATTTATGCTAGCTCCCAAGTCGCACAATGCCTTGGCAAAATCCGCGCTACCAATTGTACACAGAATGGTGAATGCTCCGGGGTTTTCAAGCTTAGGTGCCATTGAGTGCACTATTGCACTCACTTGGTGAGTCATCATTATAGTCTCTAACTCCATTGACCTTTTCTTTGTGACCAAGTCCTTCATGAACTTGGCATACCCGGGCATTTGCTCAAGTGCTTCAACCAAATGAACATTGATGGATAAACTCTTCATCATGTCGATGAATTTCTTGAATTGATTCTCACTCTATTTCTTTTCCAACCTTTTAGGATAGGTAGGAGGGGGCCTAGGCAATGGTTACTTTCTTTCGACACAACCGGCTCGGGTATGTCAATTACGTGTTCCCTAGACGGGTTCACGTCACCTTGCAGTTCCTCCTCATGATTATGAATGTCTATACTCACTTCACTAGTTGTCGGCTTTTCCACCACATTCTCTATCTCAATCGGAACCTCATCATTTTGCAAGTCATCATCATCACCAACAACTCTCTTTTGCTTTGTAGAACTAGCCTCACCACCTCGTCCACTTCTTGTGGTCACCGCCATGGCGTGATCGGTATTGTTGTTGTTGTTCCCACCCTTGGGGTTCACCACTGTATCACTAGGTAGTGCTCCCTTCGGGCGTGTGTTCAAGGCTTGTGAGATTTATCCCATTTGAACTTCAAGATTTCGAATGGAGGTTTTATGGGAGGCAAGTTGAGCATCCGAATCTGCATTGCGTTCCATCATTTGTTTGAACATTTTCTCGATTCTACCCATATTATTACTTGAGGAACCTTGGCCTTGTGATTGATAAAGGGTGGATTGTTGGGTTGTTGATACATCGGGGGCCTTTGAAAGCCCGACCCCCGATTTTCGTTTCCACCCCAATTGTTGTTCCCGCTCCAATTGTTGTTGTTGTCTCCCCATTGTTGATTGTTGTTCCCCCAATTGTTTGAGTTGTTATTATTGTTCCAATTGCCTTGCCTTTGATTATTCCAACTTTGGTTGTTCGCTTGATTGGTTCTTTGCCCTTTAAAATTGTTGGCATACATTACATCTTCATTTTGTTCATCATAGGAATCTTCTTGATTATACCTACTCACTCCTTGGTCGTATTGGTCATTGTTGTTTTGCACTTTATTTCCACGAGGCCTTCGCTTATTCACCAAAAGATTTACCCCCTCCATAGCATGCACTTTCTTTGGCCCTTGTATTTGTTGAAGATGTGCCTTAGAAAGTTGATTCATGGTGGTGGTAAGCTCGGCAATTGCTTTCCCATGATCTTGAAGTTCTTTGTGGAGGTTAATAACACTTGGATCACCCTGAGGCACATTTTCTCTAATCTGCCATGCTGACGAAGTGTCAGCCATTGCATCTAAGATGTCACATGCCTTAGTGTAAGTCAGCTTCATAAAGTTGCCTCCAGCGAGTTGGTTGACCACACACTGATTGGTGGTATTGATGCCTCGGTAGAAAGTCTATTGTATCATGGCCTCCGTCATGTCATTGTTTGGGAACTCTTTGACTATAGTTCTATAACGTTCCCAAATCTCATGAAGAGGCTTAGTTGGCGCTTGCTTGAAGGCCAATATCTCATCCCTCAATGCCGCCATGTGCCCGGGGGAGAAAATCTTAGCAGTGAACTTATCCGCCAATTCATCCCATGTAGAGATAGAATGATTGGGGAGTCGCTAAAGCCAATCTAGGGCTTTCCCTCGGAGAGAGAAAGGAAATAGTCCGAGCCTCAAGTCAACCTCCGAGACGTTGATTTTCTTGCTCAGCCAACAGGTGTCTACAAACCCCTTTAAGTGCTTGTAGGCATGATGGGGAGCTCTCGTGAAGTACCCACGCTGCTCCAGGAGTGTCAACATCACATTTGTGATTTGGAAGTTGCCCTCCCGGATTCTAGGCGGGACAATAAAACTTGCATACCCCTCGTTTGGAAGCACCCGAGGAGCAACTCTGGGAGGTGGAGGTGGGGGAGGGTCTGGAATATCATCATTAAGATTGGCCTATCGGCCCCTTCTTGGAGGTGGAGGTACTTGATTCAATTCATCCTCTCTGTTGTCATAGACCTCCTCCCCCGGAATAATATTGCCTAAAGGATCAGCCATATGTACCTGTATTGAATTTAAACACACATGTTAGCAAAAGGAAGGAAAGAAAAACAATCTACACCACTATTCAAGTAGATAGTCAACACCGTTAAAGCTCCCCGGCAATGGCGCCAAAAAGTGGGCGGCTCCCACCTTTACCACTAAAGAGTAGCAAGAAAGAGGTTTAAGCAGCTTTTACCCGAACGGGTAGGGATCGATTTCCACAGGGAGCTATATATGTGGGAGTTGAGTGTCTAAGTGATCTAGTGGTGTGTCGTGCCCTTAATTACACTTTTCATCAAAAGGGTTTTGTAATTATGCTAAGGTTTAAACTAAAAGTGATTATGAACTAGCTAACTATGATCTTTTTGTGGATTTTCTCAGTTGATTAAAAGCACTAGGGCTATGACTTACTCCTAGGTGAGTGAATAATGGGATCAAAAATTGAGAATAACCTTGTGAGATGTGGGTGAATGACATAACCTCATGCTAAGTTTCTCACCCAATACCTCTCGGTAATTTGGGTGAGTTTGCCCAAATTGGTCTTCTCAAGCACAATTGGATGTTTTCATTGAATCACATGAATTTGCTCAAGTAAGGTGTAGCTATCTCCAGCATCCACCCTTTTATTGGGGCTATCAATTTCTTGAGTTCACCCCAATACCTTGTTAGCCTAATTACCTAGACTTGGGTCATCCTTCTCAAGAGTAACCCTAGTCATGAAGGCATGAAATAGTGTTTGCAACGACTAAATCTGAGATTTATGCACAAATTAGGCTAAGAACCAAACACACATACACAAAATCATCCTAAAATTGAAAACCCATTACTTACCCACACTAGGGCTGGGTCACAACCCAAGCTTAAGGGTCTAGCTACTCATAATTGAAGAAGAAACTAAAGTAGAAGATGAAATTAAGCTCATAAATGTAAATTACAAGATAGAAATTGAAGATCTATTGTAACTATGATAAAATACTCAAAATGAACAAAAACCACTATTCACGTGTTCCTCCTAACAGTTGATGACCTAAAAATTAGAAAAAGATCTATTATACTAGGCCGAAAATATTGGACAAAACTGCCCCTACGGAGAATTCGCTCCCAGCGTATTTCTGAGCATTGCGACAGATGGGCTTCCGATGCAGCAGAATAATGGACGCTGCAACGGTCTTGGACTGTGTAGCCTTTCTGATTCTCCGTTCTGCGTCCAGCGGAATAATGAGACGCTACAGCGATGGCCAAAATGCGGCAGCAGAATAGTACCGCTGACCGCGAAATCTTGGATCCCAATCTCTTGTTGACTCTCTGAAGTTCACAAAATGAGTCCAGCGTAATAGTGGGTGCTGCAGCGGTAGGTAGACCGTTGCAGCGGAAAAATAGAGCAGTCAGCACTGAGCTTAGCTTCAAAACACCTCTCTGAAGTTTGACTTGCGGGGCAGCGGAGTGAAATCCGCTGCAGCGGAAAAGTGAACGTTGCAGCGTTCCTGCTGGGTTCTTCGACTTTGCAAGTTTTGATCCTTTTGAGACCTTTTTGGATAAATATTTACAAATCAACTCAATTCCTGCAATTCAAACAACTTGCATCAAAATGTGGGAGTAGTTTAATCAAATTTACCTCAAAACCTAAGAAAATGGGGGTAAAGCAGTAGCACAAATCACTAGTTATCAGTAACCAATGAGTCATATTAACACATGGCAAGAGAGTATGCTGTTTATAGCATGAGACTGAGCAATGATTATTCTGATTATTTACACAAATTTCAGAATTCCTAGCCAAAAGTTTTTATTTTTTTGTCATTTTTATTTTGAATTGGTTCAGTTAGGTGATCTTAATCATTCCTAACTCTAACCTGTTCTTTTCAAAATGCTCTCTACTTAGTGCTTTAGTAAATATGTCGGCAATCTGTTTATCGGTAGCACTAAATTCAATAGATATCAATCCCTTCTCATAGTTGTCTCTTAAGAAATGGTGTCTAACATCTATGTGCTTTGTTCTTTTATGATGAACGGGGTTCTTGGTCATACTGATAGCAATGGTGTTATCACAAAAGATAGGGATACAACCAACCTCTATACCAAAATCCAACAATTGTTGTTTAATCCATACTAACTAAGCAGAACATGAGGCTGCAACCACATACTCAGCCTCAGCGGTAGATAGAGCTATAGAATTCTGCTTTTTAGTGGCCCAAAACACAAGACATGAACCCAGAAAGTGTTCCATATATGAGGTGCTCTTTCTATCTACCAAAAAGCCTGCATAGTCAGCATCATCATATCCCACAAGATCAAACTTACTACCTTTAGGATACCAAAGACTGAGGTTAGTGGTGCCTTTAAGGTATCTCAAGATTCTCTTCACTGCAGTTAAGTGTGATTCCTTAAGATTAGCCTGAAATCTTGCACAAAGCCCTACGTTGAAAACAATGTTAGCAGTAAGATACAACAATGAATCAATCATCCCTCTATACAACTTTCGATCGACAGATGAACCAGGTTCATCTACCTCTAGTTTTGTGGTTGTTGCAATAGGATTGTCAATTTCTTTTGAGTCTTCCATTTTAAATCTTTTAAGCAACTCTTTCACATATTTTTGCTGATGGATCATAGTTCCATTTGAATTTTGTTTAATTTGTAAGACTAACAAGAAGTTGAGCTCACCCATCATGCTCATTTCAAATTCACTCCACATTAGTTTAGCAAATTCTTTACTTATCTTTCTAGAAGTTGCCCCAAAGATTATGTCATCTACATATATCTGCACTACCAAGAGATATTTACTTTTTTCCTTCAAGAATAAAGTGCTATTAATTTTACCTCTCTTGTAGTCATGTTCAAGAAGGAATTTTGATAGCATTTCATACCATGCCCTTGGAACTTGCTTGAGTCCATATAGTGCTTTGTCAAGTTTGTACACATGATCAGGATTCTCCTTGTTTTCAAACCCCGGAGGTTGCTTTACAAACACTTCTTCCTTGAAATAGCCATTCAGAAAGGCACTCTTGACATCCATCTGGTGAAGGGTGAATTCCATGTAAGCAGCAAAGGCTATGAGGAGCCTAATTGCTTCCAACCTTGCCACATGAGCAAAGGTTTCATCATAGTCTATGCCTTCCTCCTGACTGTATCCTTGAATCACCACTCTTGCCTTGTTTCTTGTGCCTGTTCCATCTTCATCAAGTTTGTTTTTGAATACCCACTTTGTGCCAATCACTGATCTATCAAAGGGTCTAGGTACCAGATGCCAAACTTGACTCCTTTCAAATTGGTTGAGTTCTTCTTGCATTGCATTTACCCAATATGCATCCTGCAAAGCTTCAGCAATATTTTTAGGTTCAATCAAGGATAGAAAAGCATCAAACGCACACAGATTTTTCAAAGAGGATCTGGTTCTGATTCCAGATATTAGATTAGTTATAATGTTCTCAATGGGGTGAGAACTTTGATATATGTATGGTTTTACAACCAACTGGTTATAACTTGAAGGTCATACAATGTCTTGTTGCTGAGGCACAGGATCGGGGTCAAGTTCCAATGAGGTTTGGAAATTAGTTTGTTGTTCAGTTCCCCCTGGCATGTTTCCTGGGATGGATGAACCTATTCCATCACCCGTTCCTTCCTCCAGTGTTGCTCCAGTCTGGTCTGAGTTTCTGACCAGTCCAATTTTTTCATCTTCTTGTTCCTGTCTCTCAGAGAGAATGTTAGTTTCATCAAAAACAACATGCACACTTTCTTCAACACACACAGTTCTTTTGTTATACACTTTATAAGCCTTACTATGTGAAGAATATCCCAAGAATACTCCCTCATCACTTCTGAGATCAAAGCACTTACATCCAAAAGCCCTAAGATGGGATATATTGGGCTTTCTCCCTTTAAGTAACTCATAGGGAGTCTTCTCTACAAGTGGTCTAGTCATGCACCTATTTATGATATAGCATGTAGTGTTTATAGATTCTGCCCAGAAGTTATGAGGTAGTTTACTAGAAAGAAGCATGGTCCTGGCCATATCTTCAAGTGACCTCTTCTTTCTTTCAACCACTCCATTTTGTTGTGGAGTTCTAGGGGCAGAAAAGTTATGATCTATGCCATGCTTATCACAAAATTCAGCAAATTTGGCATTTTCAAATTCAGTGCCATGATCAGACCTAATTGATGCAAGTTGATTTCCTAATTGTTTCTGTATTTTTCTAACAAAAGAAGTAAACATGTCAAATGCTTCATCTTTAGATGTTAGAAAGAATTTCCAAGTAAATCTAGAATAGTCATCAACAAGCACCATTACATATCTCTTACCACCTCTACTTAATGTTCTCATAGGACCACATAGGTCCATATGGACCAGTTCCATCGTCCTGGTGGTACTTACCATTTTCTTGCTTTTGAAAGATGATCATACCTTCTCCCCCCTTGGACAAGCCTCATAAACTTTATCTTCCTTGAACTTAATGTTTGGGAGTCCTATCAATAGGTCCTTGGAGACTAATTTGTTGAGTTGATTTAGACTATCATGGCCAAGTCTTTTGTGCCAAAGGAGGGGATCACTGTCCAGCACACTTAAACATGTTAATTCATTTTCTGGCAGAGTGGACAGATCTATGATATAGATATTATTCACTCTTTTTCCCTACAAAACAATCTTGTAAGTAATAAGATTGATTACAAAGCATTTTGTAGAAGTGAATGCAACGAGGTTACCTCTGTCACACAGTTGTGGCACACTGATCAGGCTATATTTCAAGCCATCTATCAAGTAAACGTTCTCAATGGAACGTGTGTTATCCTTACCTACCTTACCAACCCCAATGATTTCACCTTTATTTCCATTTCCAAAGGAGACATTTCCTCCTTTGAGGTTCTCAAGTGAAAGGAATTGTTCCTTGTTGCCAGTCATGTGTTTTGAGCAGCCACTATCCATGTACCATATTTGACTACTTCCTGTCACTTGAACCTACAAAAGAAATTAGGGGTTAGTCTTAGGAACACAAACTTGTTTGGGTCTCTTTCTATAATATAAAGGATGAATTAAGTTCCTTTTAGCCCAATTTGGTAACCAATTTTTCTTTCGAACAAAACTTTTATTCTTTTGACTGGCCTGCTCTTTTGCATTGCATTCAATTTTGTAGTGACCAGTCTTACTACAGTGGGTACAAATTTTGTTCTCAGGAAGAGTGAGGTACTTGCTTTTGGGATCCCATTTAGGTAGTTGACTCCCAAAGACAAGTCCTCTTCTGTTACTACTGTGATTTTCCTGTAGCCATGTTAAATCATCAGAGGATTTATTCCATTTGCATGTTATGTCCAATTCATGCTTAACCTTACCAAGTTCCTCCTTCAACACTCTTATTTGTTCATATTTCTTATACAACTCATCCTTTAGTCTGCCTACATTCTCTTCTAAGATGAGTTGAGAGTTGTTAGCTACCTTCTTACTGGTTCCTAGTTTCAGTCTTAAATTTCAGATTTTTAACTCTAGGACATTTGTTTCAAGTGGATGAACCTGGTTCTTCAGAGTGGTGTTTTCACTCACAGATTCACTTACTCTAAGTTCCAGGTTCTTACACTTTTCTTTTAACATTACACACTTCTTAGACAACCGTTCCTTCTCTTTATTTATTACTTCAGAATCATCAATGAAGTCAAGTAATAATTCAGAGAGTTTTTCTTTGGATATGAACTTACTCTTGTTTTTGAGATGAGATATACTTACCTCTGATTCCTCATCTGATTCACCAATTGCTATGAGTGCTTGTTCATCTCCATCTCCATCGTTTGATTCTTCATTTGAACTCTCTCCCCAAGCAACAACCATAGCTTTTGTTGATGTTTTGTTTTTCTTGGGATGAACCAGTTCCTTCTTCCGGTTCCTTTGTTCAGATCATTCCCTTTTCCATTCAACTTCCCACTGAGGACAGTTCTTGATGTGATGATCAATTTTTCCACATTTGTAGCATCCCTCGTTGGTGGATTTTTCTGGTGCCTTTACCTTGTTGTAGTTTCCACCTCTTGGGATGCCCTTTTTCTTAATGAGATAGTTTTTGAATTCCTTGGTGATCATAGCCATTTCATCTTCCTCCAGTTTTGCTCCCTCAGTGATTCTCAGTGCCAGACTTCTTTCCTTCTTGGGAGCATCCATCTTCATTGTCTGCCTTCTAAGTTCATAGGCAGTGTGATTTCCAATTAGCTCATCCAACCTGAGGGTTGCCATGTTCTTGGATTCCTGAATAGCAGTGATCTTACTCTCCCAAGAGATTGGCACAACCATTGTCAATCTTTTCAACCCCTTCTTCTTTAAGGATAGTCCTTCCAAGAGATTTTAGTTCATTTGTCAGAGTAGTGAACCTAGTGTACATCTCTTGGATTGTCTCTCCTTCCTTCATAGAAAAATTCTCATATTGAGAATATAGTAATGTACCTCTGGATCTTTTCACTTGTGCAGTTCCTTCATGTGCCACTTGAAAAGTGTCCCAAATTTCCTTGGCAGTAGTGTAGCTTTGAATCCTGCTGTACTCGTCTGGACCAAGTCCACACACAAGCCACTTCTTGGCCTTGGCATTCTTTTCCCATTTTCTTAAGTCATCAGCGGTGCAATCAGCTCTTGTCTTTGGCACATCTACTCCTTCAGCAGTCTTCTTTATGGTGGACAAAGGACCGTCAGTGTCTATGTGCCATAGTTCATAGTCTTCTCCAATTAAGTGATCATTCATCCTGTTCTTCCACCAGGAGTAGTACTGGCCATTGAAGAGTGGTGGCCTAGCAGTTGATTGTCCTTCCCATTTCCCAGGTGGTGCACTCATCTTGATCTTTTCCTAAGGTGTTAGCCTCTTCAAGGATAACCTGCTCTGATACCAATTGATGTTCTAAACGTCAATACCACACAAGAGGG
>ML271686.1:0-29503 GCA_005239495.1 Nicotiana undulata | reverse complement strand
GGGGGGGGGGTGATTTGTGTGGTGTCCAATTTTTGCGTGCACTAGTTATAGAAGGACCGGGTTCTTCTATGTGTTCCAACTTCTACAGTTTGCGGAATAATATATACAGAAATTAAAGAACATAACAATTTTACGTGGAAAACACCTGGCCCAAAAGGTGAAAAACCACGACCTACTTCCCAGTAGGATTTTCCCAAACTCTTCACTAAATCACTAATCCAAACAACATTTAAAAAATAAAATCTTTTGTAAACCTAAGGACTACCTCTAATCCCTTTGTGGCAAACTAGCCTCTAGCTATTTGGGGGCAAACTTCAAGTTAGCTATAACTTGAACACTCAGTACCTGTTACAATTGCTTCTAGATAATTTGAAAGGTACAAGTTGTAATCACCTACTACAAATAAACTAGACTAAAAGACAACAAATGGAATTGGTTCTTCTAGCTGGTTCAAGTAGCTTCAGAATCGCACACTTAATTCTCACATGAACTGCTTGCAAAATTGCTTTGGTTATTTTGCTCTCAATTCTTGTTTTGCTTCTGCTTTTGTGCGCATCTATACAATAAGAACACTTAACAATATATAGGATTAGTAGACAAAGAGATTCACTAGAATTCAGATGTTACTCTTCCTTGGTGGAAGAGTTCTAGTTGATCTCAGCTCCCTAAATCCTCCCTTATCTTGATTCAGTTCTTGAGTCCATCTCCTTATTAATTTGCTATCTTTTTGTTCAAGAGATATCTCTTTAGATCACAAATTTCGTTTATCTCATGCCTGTGCACCTCACGTGCCCTCAACTCTGCATGTTTCTATGTCTCCAGTGATGGACCTGGTTCAACTCTGTGTTCCTTTGTCAATCTTCAAAGCCATTCAGCTTCTTGATCCAACAATCCCAATGACTGGTAGTACAAATCATGAGCTTCTATGAATGGAGTTCACAAAGTAACAATGAAACAAATACACAGTCTGTTTGAAAAGTACATAAACAGAGATTTATAAGTTAAGACTACCCCGAACAAAGGAGGCAGCTACAACAGGGACGCCGGTACGTCTTCAAGTCCCCTAACCATCGGGCACAGCAACAACAACAACCGGCATCTGCACGCAATGTGCAGAAGTATAGTATCAGTACAACCGACCACATGTACTGAGTAAGTAACGTACCTAACCTTAGGTTGAAACCTGTGATGAGCTAACATGAGATCAGGTCCAATGCCAATATTTCCACAACAGTTCATAACAGCATAAATGCAAGTATACAAGATATATCTCAAAAGTAAAATACTCCGGTTGTTCACAGTTTCAGAAAATGGTCATGCTTTTCAAATAACTCAGTGAAAGAAAATCCCATATCTCTTACTGAAAATGCCAAAAAGTACGAGTAAGTTTGAAAACTGTAATTTTCCAAATATCCTTTCCACAATAATAAAAATGTTTCATTTTCTTTCCAAATAACAAGTATAAGTGTCTCTCCATACCCACATATCAATGTGTATAATAAGTCATGAATGACGTGATACTATATAGCATGAGGAAAAATGCATCTCTATGCATGTATGTCATGTATGCATGTAAATGCCATGTATTTCAGAGATGAAACATGTACTCACACTCTGAGAGTACTCAATCTCATAACCTCNGTAGTGAACCTAGTGTACATCTCTTGGATTGTCTCTCCTTCCTTCATAGAAAAATTCTCATATTGAGAATATAGTAATGTACCTCTGGATCTTTTCACTTGTGCAGTTCCTTCATGTGCCACTTGAAAAGTGTCCCAAATTTCCTTGGCAGTAGTGTAGCTTTGAATCCTGCTGTACTCGTCTGGACCAAGTCCACACACAAGCCACTTCTTGGCCTTGGCATTCTTTTCCCATTTTCTTAAGTCATCAGCGGTGCAATCAGCTCTTGTCTTTGGCACATCTACTCCTTCAGCAGTCTTCTTTATGGTGGACAAAGGACCGTCAGTGTCTATGTGCCATAGTTCATAGTCTTCTCCAATTAAGTGATCNAATCACTAATCCAAACAACATTTAAAAAATAAAATCTTTTGTAAACCTAAGGACTACCTCTAATCCCTTTGTGGCAAACTAGCCTCTAGCTATTTGGGGGCAAACTTCAAGTTAGCTATAACTTGAACACTCAGTACCTGTTACAATTGCTTCTAGATAATTTGAAAGGTACAAGTTGTAATCACCTACTACAAATAAACTAGACTAAAAGACAACAAATGGAATTGGTTCTTCTAGCTGGTTCAAGTAGCTTCAGAATCGCACACTTAATTCTCACATGAACTGCTTGCAAAATTGCTTTGGTTATTTTGCTCTCAATTCTTGTTTTGCTTCTGCTTTTGTGCGCATCTATACAATAAGAACACTTAACAATATATAGGATTAGTAGACAAAGAGATTCACTAGAATTCAGATGTTACTCTTCCTTGGTGGAAGAGTTCTAGTTGATCTCAGCTCCCTAAATCCTCCCTTATCTTGATTCAGTTCTTGAGTCCATCTCCTTATTAATTTGCTATCTTTTTGTTCAAGAGATATCTCTTTAGATCACAAATTTCGTTTATCTCATGCCTGTGCACCTCACGTGCCCTCAACTCTGCATGTTTCTATGTCTCCAGTGATGGACCTGGTTCAACTCTGTGTTCCTTTGTCAATCTTCAAAGCCATTCAGCTTCTTGATCCAACAATCCCAATGACTGGTAGTACAAATCATGAGCTTCTATGAATGGAGTTCACAAAGTAACAATGAAACAAATACACAGTCTGTTTGAAAAGTACATAAACAGAGATTTATAAGTTAAGACTACCCCGAACAAAGGAGGCAGCTACAACAGGGACGCCGGTACGTCTTCAAGTCCCCTAACCATCGGGCACAGCAACAACAACAACCGGCATCTGCACGCAATGTGCAGAAGTATAGTATCAGTACAACCGACCACATGTACTGAGTAAGTAACGTACCTAACCTTAGGTTGAAACCTGTGATGAGCTAACATGAGATCAGGTCCAATGCCAATATTTCCACAACAGTTCATAACAGCATAAATGCAAGTATACAAGATATATCTCAAAAGTAAAATACTCCGGTTGTTCACAGTTTCAGAAAATGGTCATGCTTTTCAAATAACTCAGTGAAAGAAAATCCCATATCTCTTACTGAAAATGCCAAAAAGTACGAGTAAGTTTGAAAACTGTAATTTTCCAAATATCCTTTCCACAATAATAAAAATGTTTCATTTTCTTTCCAAATAACAAGTATAAGTGTCTCTCCATACCCACATATCAATGTGTATAATAAGTCATGAATGACGTGATACTATATAGCATGAGGAAAAATGCATCTCTATGCATGTATGTCATGTATGCATGTAAATGCCATGTATTTCAGAGATGAAACATGTACTCACACTCTGAGAGTACTCAATCTCATAACCTCGCGTCCTCTCTTACTAAGCTCAATACTCAGCACACTAAATCACTCAGCGTTGTATAAAAACTATTGCGGCGTGCATCCCGATCTATATATGTATATATATAGTCGATTGTGCTCACTGGGGGTGTACAGACTTCGGAGGGGCTCCTTCAGCCCAAGCGTTATATTGCTGCGGCGTGTAGCCCGATCCAATAGTGTCTAATATAATATGTTACGGCGTGCAACCCGACCCATAATGCCACTCTCACTCAGGTCCTCGGGCTCATTCAGTCATCACTCTCTCCAGTCTCGCTCACGGGCTCAAAATGTCATGAAAGTAGCCCGACAACAATGATATGATGTATCAACAACAACAACTGAGACTGAGATACGATATGAATGCATGAATATGACTGAGTACAAAATATCAATGGAAATCAGTGAGATGACACCAAGAAATAACCATTATGGGTACAAATGTCGAGCAGGCCAAGCGATGCTCCCAAGATGCCATCCCGCACGTTCCGACCTCCAAATGGATCGAAACTGACCAACAACAATTTAAACACATCAAACTATGCTAAAGGAACCAATCCCAATCATAAAAGATCGAATCTTGAATCAAAACCTGAAATCGGCCCAAAAGCCCAACTCGGGCCCGCACCTCAGATCCTGACGAAACTCACAAAATCCGACAACTCATTCAATTACGAGTCCAACCATACTAGATTCACTCAAATCCGACTCCAATTCGATGTTCAAAACTCAAAAATTCATGCTATGAAACTTTAGGCTAAACCCCTAATTTCCTCATTAAAATTCATCACTCAATTGCCAAAAATGAAGATAGATTCATGAAATATGATCAAAACCGAGTAGAAAACACTTACCCCAATCCTTGTGACGAAATTTGCTCCAAAAATCGCCTCAATCCGAGTCCAAAATGTTGAAATATGAAGAAAGAACCAAAACCTCAATTTTTATAGCTTCTGCCCAGAAATTCCGCATTTGCGGACAACTCGTCGCACCTTCGACCACCGCACTTGCGTAACAGACCCCGCGTCTGCGAAAATGGTCTAGCCCAGCAACACCCGCACATGCGGAACATTTTCTGCTCCTGCGCACCCGCATGTGCAGTACTTCCTCTGCAGCTGCGATGAGCTTCAGCCCTAACAAATTGCGCACCTACGACACATGGCACACACCTGCGGCCATCGCACCTGCGCAATACCACTCGCAGGTGCGGAACACCAGAACTAGCAACTGAAACACTAATGAATGATCCAAAATCAATCTGAAACACGCCCGAGCCCCTTGGGACCCCGTCCGATCATACCCACATGTCACATAACATAACATGGACCTACTCGAGGCCTCAAACCACACATAACAACATCGAAGCGACGAATTACACCTCAATTCGAACCCAATGAACTTTGAAATTTCAAATTTCCAAAACACGCGCCGAAACATATCAAATCATCCTGGAATGAACTCAAAATTTGCACACAAGTTAGAAATGACACCACATACCTACTCCAACTTCAGGAATTTCATTTTAACCCAGATATCAAAATTTCCACTGTCAGCCAAAATCGACAAAATTTCAACCTTCGCCAATTCATGCCTAATTCTACCACGGACCTCCAAACCACTTTTCGGATGCGCTCCCAAGTCCAAAATCACCTAACGGAGCTAACCGAACCATCAAAATTCCGTTCTGGGGTCAAATTCTCAAAAGGTCAAACTTTTCCAATTTGAAGCTTCTAGATGAGAATCATTCTTCTACATCAATCCCGAATAACCTGAAACCAAAACCGACGATTCACATAAGTCATGATACATCACACGGTGCAAATGCTCAAAACGACCGGTCGGGTCGTTACATCCTCCCCCACTTAAACATACGTTCGTCCTCGAACATGTCCAGAGATGTCCCATAAGCCCTCAATTCATTGTATAATACCACTATGCACATACCCGGGGGTGATCCCACGTCACTCTATCCCATATAGGTCTGATAACACAACATGACTGAAATTTCTTAATCCAACCTAGCCAAGCTTTAGAATCCAAATTTCCACCTCCGAAATTTTCTATAAGATCATAATCTTGTATCCACACACCATATAAGTCTGAACAAGCTGCATCAAACCATATCCGAAACCCAAGATGTAATCACATGATATACCTCAAAACTCAAATACTCATAGCGATAATTTCTAATCACAGCAACCGCTCAAAACAACCCGAATGCCGGTAATAAACCTTTTATCAACAAAGCCTCGTTCTAACACCTTTACATACTGCCATTGATAAAGAAACACGCAGAAACTCATAACCATTCATCGGATCAACAAGTTGTGGAACTCTCTCTCCTTCGATAGGAACTTTAGCAAATTTCTAAGCCGGCTTTTGATATTATTCTTCCAATCACTCTGTAATCAATTCCGATAGCACCCATTCTAGGCCCAATGACCTCATCTCATCCAACATGACCACTCCAATGACATGATATATCAATGCAATCTAAAGCCACAACTCGTGCAGTCCGTGCACCAATAAGTAACACTCCAAATGTACCCAAACATAGAAAAATGACATCAGACCAGAGGACCGTCCCGCAAGCTCAACGAGTATCACCACAGCGCAATGCTAAGAACCCATCATACACCGAAGAACCAAAACACACAAATCTCACATAAGGGATCATCTCTCAACATAACTTCGCTAGAATGCGTGACCCCATTCGAATGTTGGTCCATATTATATACCTCGCTCTGCCTTGCTCAAAATCAATAACCACTCGAATTTCGATATCCAATACTCAAAGTGCATTACCATAACCACGGAGAATCAGACGATACAATGCCATATAACACTCGAAAGGACATAATCGATACACCCTCAATCATGCAATACCCAATTATTCATCTAACTAAAATCCCATTATAAGACCACCATAGAACCCGCACCATGTGTGCCCAAAACCAACGAATCACAGCTCCTCGCAACATAAAAGAGTAACTCATAAATTATTTCAGAACACAAATAAGCTCAACAACAACCGAATGACACATCCCTCAGCAATAGCAGTTTGGAACCAACCAATCCAACTCGGTGTAGGATACGCATCCCCAATTGGGCCTACCAATGGATCCCCCAAATTGACTATATTACCCAAAAATAGATTAATAACCCTTCGAAAGTCCACAATTATTGAGTCACAACACACACTATCACTTATCTAGCTTCAGCCATAACCTCACAACCCGCATCCATGAAACAATCTGCTCCTTAGTACATCTAGTCTCCAAATTCATAGAACACACGTATCACCATATCTGATCTCAACTCCACTGCCTGAATTCTACACTTCCCCACTACACGATCATCCCTCGAGGAATACTCCTATAATTCTTCTATGCCACAAAGAAAAATTCGGACACTAGCAGCCGATCAAACAAGAGAATGTCGCAATACCAATGTTTTATCCATAAATCAAAAACATTGCCCCTTCCAATATGTATACTCTCCTCACACAGTACCAAATAGTAATGCATTTACCTATTCATCTGAAACTGTCCATGCTACCTAAGAATTTATGACCTCCCTTTCAAAACTGAATTGCGGCCTTTTACATGCCAAATCTCGATCCTAAACAACACACATCATATACCATGCCATCCTATGATATATATGAGAACTTCATAATCCACTCTGAGTCACAAGCAACTGCATATTTAATTAGCTAAGAACTTTCCATTTGATCCCATCCAGGAGGAAATCACTATACACCACATGCTCCTCGCGCCAGCAAGAAATATACATCTCTAACCGTGGTAGAAACCATCAAGAACTCTCTGAATCCCATTTGCAAAAAGCCAAATCGTCAGGACTGACTCCTTCTAACTCAACCAAGCTACGCAAGACATCAAAACCCAAGAGCATTGCCACAAAACACCTATAGAAACTCACCACATCATAGCTCACAAAGAACTGATCATATCCATTACCATGCAGATCCAACCTACCACCAAGCTGTCTTAATTCTCTAAGTCCCTTCTAAATTACCTTCAAATTGATACTTTTCCTTTCTAGTACACTACTTCTATCCTTAACCAAAACTTTCCCCACGAACTTTAGCATAAAACCGCATCACCCTAAGGCTCATAAACCGTTGTATTCCTTCTTAAGCACCCCCAAAAGTACCATAACCGAGATACACGCTCTGAAGAGACCTTATGTGAATTTAAGCGGTTCATATTACCTTCCTGATACTGAATGTAGAATCCATAATGATATAGAAATACTGCGAATCTCGATACCATCCAATGCAACCCTCCGATTCTAGCCATGAACAATCCGCAAAATTCTCAACTGCCACCCTTAGACCTTGTATCCATTAGAATCATTCTTGAGAGTCTTCCACTCTACTCAGATTTCAATTTAAACTGATCAAACGAACCGAACGACATGTGCACCATTAGCGCAATAACACCTAGGGAAATAACCCACACTTCTAGAACAATCGAGCAAATCCCTACTCTTGCACGTTGCGTCCTTTTCCATCAACAACTAAATCATCCAATGTTTCTCATATGCCCATAGAGCATAACACAATCCTTATCCACAATTTCCTTTACTCGAGTCATCTTCGATCTCAACCTCTGTAAGCCATAACTGATTCACCAATATCCCTCAAACTGAAATCAATACATCACATAACCGTGAAATCAACTTATCAATAGCAGACTCCCCCCACTTGACTCAAAGCCATAGATCAAAACATACAAAAACTCACAATGCCGTACTTTACTACTGTCATAATACCATGGTGAGATTCAACTGAATCATTCATAAGCACACGCAACACAAACCATTTAGTATTTCAAATCATCTACAAATCTCACATTCATCCTTGTAACATCCAAGTTCACTCTTGCAAGCGATCCAAACTCAAATTGCAACACATACATTTCAACGGTAAAAGAGAACTCGCTACAACACGACATAGGGACCATACAACCTCAAGACACCCCGCAGGAGATAACCCACCTGCTTTTCTTCAAGATGACATCTCTCTACACCCTTCCACTGTCATAAACATTACGCAATCACTTAATATTCCTGAGTCTGAACACATCTCACAACATGAAATCTACTTCACTCCTCAACTAAACTACATGAGAGGTCCTTCAACACACCCATAGCTCGAGGCCATACGTCAACTCAAGACATAAGTCAAACTCCCAATATTCCTTGCTACATCTCCAACAAACTCTTCTTGTCACATTCAAACAATCTGAACACATCTCACCATCAAATCATACGCAACACATAGTCATCCAGTCACAAAATCCCACCAATAAGGACACAAACGGACATATAAGTCCCAAGTGCATGTGCTCACCAAAAATAAAAATCTCATAACTCAATCCACAAACAATACTCGGCCTCAAGTCCTCCAGATTGGCCCATCATCAACATGCCAAAATCATACCTCGCACCTCAACCATGGAGATCACAAGCCGTCGATGTACAACTGATACCGAGCGCTCATGCGTGGAAGAAATTCAAAGGATTACGCTTCAAGCTGAATCAATGCCGCAAGATAAGGAAATAAAGATTGGAAGTATATCCTAAATGCCTCTCGAAGATAGGTATGGACGTCATCATACCAATCCACAAGACTCTACTAGACACTTGCTCATGACTTGTAGAACCTATGAACCTAGAGCTCTGATACCAACTTGTCACGACCCAAAACCCGCTTGTCATGATGGCACCTAACACAACCCGCTAGGTAAGCCAACTAAAAACTATCCAGCTTCAATAATCTTAATAAGTCAATTAAACAAAATAAATTTACTGAATTCTACATACATCCCAAGGACCGGTAATACAAATCATGAGTTTTTACATATGGAGTTTACAAAGCAAAAATGAAAAAAATACACAGTCTGATTGAAAAGTACATAAACAGAGTTTTATAAGCTAATGCTACCCCGAACAAAGGAGGCAGCTACAACAGGGACACTGGTACATCTTCAAGTCCCGCAACCATCGAGCACAGCAACAACAACAACCGACATATACACGTAATGTGCAGAAGTGTAGTATCAGTACAACCGACCCCATGTACTGAGTAAGTGACAGACCTAACCTTAGGTTGAATGCAGTGACGAGTTAACACGGGATCGGGTCCAATGCCAATATTTCCACATCAATTCATAACAACATAAATGCAAATATACAAGATATATCTCAAAATTAAAATACTCAACTCGTTCACATTTCCAGAAAATGGTCATGCGTTTCAAATAACTCAGTGAAAGAAAATCCCAGATCTCTTACCGAAAATGCCAAAAAGTACGAGTAAGTTTGAAAAATGTAATTTTCCAAATATCATTTCCAAAATAATAAAAATATTTCATTTTATTTCCAAATAAAAAGTATAAAGTGCTTCTCCATACCCACATATCAATGTGTATAATAAGTCATGAATGACGTGATACTATATAACATGAGAAAAAATGCATCTCTATGCCTGTATGTCATTATGCATGTAAATGCCATGTATTTCAGAGATGAAACATGTACTCACACTCTCAGAGTACTCAATCTCATTGCCTCGTGTCCTCTCTTACCAAGCTCAATACTCAACACACTAAATCACTCAACGTTGTATTATAACTACTGAGGTGTGCAGCCCGATCCATATATATATATATATAGTCGACTGCAACCATTATGGGTGTAAAGACTCGGAGGGCCTCCTTTAGCCCAAGCGCTATATTGTTGCGGCGTGCAGCCCGATCCAATACTGCTGCGGCGTGCAACTCGATCCAATATTGTATAATATAATATGTTGCGGCGTGCAGCCCGACCCACAATTCCACTCTCACTCAAGCTCTCGGCCTCATTTAGTCATCACTATCTCCAGTCTCGCTCACGGGCTCAAAATGTCATGAAACTATCCCGACAACAATGATATGATGTATCAACAACAATAGCTCAAACTGAGATACGATATGAATGCACGAATATGACTGAGTATAAAATATCAACGGAAATCAGTGAGATGACAGCAAGAAATAACCACTATGGGTACAAACAATATTAGCATAAAGCCTAAACATGATATTTAGCATGATTGACCGCTCAATTACTTTATCACATGGTGAAAACACAAACATCAACAAAATAGGGCCACGATACAGGTCCATGGGAACAACAGAGTCCCAATTCACAGGGTGCACGCCCACACGCCCGTCACGTAGCATGTGCGTCACCTCTATACCAATCACATAACAGGTATTGCAGGGTTTTATACCCTAAGCACTAAGTTTAGAAGAGTTACTTACCTCGAACGAGCCAATACAAATGCCGAGCAGGCCCATCGATGCTCACAGGATGCCATCCCGTGCGTTCCGACCTCCAAACGGCTCAAATCTGACCAACAACAATTTAAACACATCAGACTATGTTAAAGGAACCAATCCCGATCATAAAAGATCGAATCTTGAATCAAAACCCGAAATCGACCCAAAAGCCCAACCCAGACCCGCACCTCGAAACCCGACGAAACTCATAAAATCTGATAACTCATTCAATTACGAGTCCAAACATACTAGTTTCACTCAAATTCGACTCAAATTCGATGTTCAAAACTCAAAAATTCATGCTATGAAACTGTAGGCCAAAACTTCCAATTTCCTCATTAAAATTCATCACCCAATTGCCAAAAATGAAGATAGATTCATGACATATGAGCAAAACCGAGTAGAGAACACTTACCCAAATCCTTGTAACAAAATTGCTCCAAAAATCGCCTCAATCCGAGTCCAAAATATTGAAATGTGAAGAAAGAACAAAAACCTCGATTTTATAGCTACTGCCCAGAAATTCCGCATTTGCGGACAACTCGTCGCACCTGCGATCACCGCACTTGCGTAACAGAGCTCGCGTCTTCGAAAATGGTCTGGCCCAGCAACACCCGCACGTGCGAAACATTTTCTGCCCCTGCGCACCCGCAGGTGCGGTACTTCCTCTGAATCTGCGATGTGATTCAGCCCTGACAAATTGCTCACCTGTGACATATGGCAAGCACCTGCGCAATACCACTCGCAGGTGTGGAACACCAGAACCAGCAACTGAAATACTAAGGAAAATAATCGGAAATCAATCTGAAACACGCCCGAGCCCCTTGGGACCCCGTCCGATCATACCCACATGTTACATAACATAACACGGACCTACTCGAGGCTTCAAAACACCTATAACAACATCGAAGCGACGAATAACACCTCAATTCGAAGCGAATGAACTTTGAACTTTCAAATTTCCAAAACACGCGCCGAAACATCATCATCCCAGAATGAACTCAAAATTTGCACACAAGTTAGAAATGACAGCACGAACCTACTCCAACTTCTGAAATTCTATTCCGACCTCGATATTAAAATTTCCACTACTGGCCAAAATTGCAAAAATTCCAACCTTCGCCAATTGATGCCTAATTCTATCACGGACCTCCAAATTACATTTCGAACGCGCTACCAAGTCCAAAATCACCAAACGGAGCTAACCGAATCATTAAAATTCCTTTCCAGGGTCAAATTCTCAAAAGGTCAAACTTTTCCAATTTGAAGCTTCTAGCTGAGAATCATTCTTCTAAATCAATCCCGAATAACCTGAAACCAAAACCGACGATTCACATAATTCATGATACATCACACGGAGCTACTCATGCCCTTAAATAACCGAGCGAAGTGCAAATACTCAAAACGACCTTCGGGTCATTACAAAACATCTCCACAGGACCTCACTCGGGACTTTATCGTATTCCTTTTCTAAGTCGATAAACACCATATGCAATTCCGTCTTCCTTGTCCCTATATTGACCAATAAATCTCCTAACAAGGTGAATGACTTATGTAGTAGAACGCCCCGGCATAAACCGAACCAGTTCTCGGAAATAGGCACACTTCTCCTCATCCTCAGCTCCACCATCCTCTTCATTGTATGGCTAAGTAGCTTGATATTCCGATAGTTATTGCAATTTTGGATATCATCCTTGTTCTTGGTCACAATAATATTTATCTCTTTTATTTAGTTTTTCCGTAATAATTCCTTTTACCTATTTTTATTAATGTAAATAAAATGCAGTGATAAATATGCCTTTTTTTACTTGTTACCACTATGTTCAAGGAAAGAAAACCCCCATCGTAGGCTAGCTGAGGGAGAAATTGGGGTGATAGTTATGGCGGATGCGTTTAGATAAATATAATGGGAAAGTGAAACTTGGAAAAGGGAGAGATCATAAGGGATTGGAGGGCCAACAAGAAACAACACATTTCCTGAGAAGGAAAGCAGGTAAAGAAGGGTTTCAATTAGGGGGAAATAGTGGTAAGAAACTAAGAATGCAAATTGTAATGTCCTTTTTTCTTTTACTAGATAATGATGATTGCGGATTTGTGAATGGTGATGTTTTCTGTGAAAGAAACCCAAAAAAAGGGTCATGTAAAGAAATTGGGAGAGCCGATTGGTTAGAAAAGGGGCAGAAATTCAAAAATAGCCAGATTTACAAGTGGTCATTCAAAAATAGCCACACTTTCATAAATATACTGGAACTCCAGCATGTTATAATGGAGTTTCAGCATAAGTAAACTGGAACTCCAACATAATATAATGGAGTTCCAGCATAAGTATACTAGAATTCCAACATAATATACTGGAGTTCCATCAAAGTATACCGGTCCAGTATAATATGCTGGAAGTTCATACACATGTGCTCGAATCTCCAATATATTATGCTGGAACTTTCTGCGTATTGTAGTTTCAGCATAATATGCTGGAAGTGCATACACAGGTGCACCGAACTCCAGTATATTACGCTGGTCCAGTCTCTTTTGCAGCAAAATAGTGGTTATTTTTCAATGACTTGGCAATCACTGGCTATTTTTGAATGACCAGTCCGAAAACTGGCTAGCTCTGCTATTTTTACTAGAAAAGGACATTTATCAAATGGTATTTTATATATCTATATCTATATTAAAAACACGACTGCCTCTAGCGAAATGTCGTTCGTCTTTTTTTATCCTTTAAAAATAGATTTCATATTGGATAAAATTATAATTTAATTATTTTCTTTACTTAAAAATCAATTGCAATTTTGGTTATTAAGTTTTTCCTTATTTGAACTATATAAAAAATCTTATATAAGACACCAAAATCACTAAAATCTAAGTCTTAAAAATAATTCCTTAGTAAAACTAGGTTTATTATTTTTGTCTTTTACCCTAGGGGCTTTTTTGCCCCACGAAAGTCCTACTTTATGAGTTTCGACTTCAACAGCATCACGTGCAAGAGCCAAAGAAAACAAATTATTACTGGATTAGCTTTCTAGTAGCTGGTGAGTTAGAAAATAAATGTTATTGCAAGTAAAGCCTTTAATTTTCTCGTGCGAATCGTATATTTAAGACGGACAATAGTATTGATTTATAATTGAACGCTTTACATTCTATTTTTTTTTTTTTTAAGTTTCTAAGGTACGTTCAATTATTTTTGTTCTTAATGCATTAATTTTTTTTATTTTCTATATATCTTGCATACTAATAGAAACACAAGTTTTTTATTTAGTTGAGTGACGTTTGTATAGTTTGTACTTTTTTTAGTACATTTTTTTTAAAATCCAATTCAGCTAATTTAATTCAATATTGAGATTAGGCTATTTGATATATTTATTTAGAATAGATTATATCTTTACGAAATTTAGTGTGGCGGGTATCAAATTAGTAAGATACATCTAATGACTGAAGCTATGAATAAATTTAATTTGACAGTCACTCGTATTATAATTAAATTGAACTTTGGAGGACCAAAGCGGGGTTGCACAAAGTATATTGTCAAGCATATCGTTAGCAAGTTAAAGATGAAGTACAAAACAACAATATGAATTAATGTACGTAATTTTATTGCTATTTTATATATTAAGTTATTTGTAGTTAAGTATCTCCTCTTTCTCTCACATTACATCTTGTATTTAATTTTTTCAAGCATACAATTATTTTGACTCTATTGCCTGCTGGAAGTACATATCTACCAAGGACCGGAAGTAAAAAAGTAGTCTTATAATTTAATTGTATACGGTTCAAACCTAGAAGGAGGATTTTTACGCCTCTTTTTACAGTGGCCGATTCACGTGGAAGTCAAAGTATGGTTCGGGGTCCGACCTCGGGCAGTCTAATAAGTCGACCCAGGAGGATACAGACCCATGAATCGACGCAAGAAGTCAGCGCAGAGATCGAGGCACACAGTTCTGTGACAAAGTACAGTATTGTACTTGAGCATTAAATAACAGTATCAATTACGAATCTTGGTAATAAATGTTGATGTACTAAGTTTGAACTCTACCTACTATAAAAAGGGGACCCTTGTCATTTTGTAAGCAGGACAACAATACATTGAATACAAGAGATAAGAACATTCTCTTATTTAATATCAAACATCCTCTATTCCTCTTTATTAGCTCATTTATTTGCATTTATTGCTTTCTATTACTTGTTTCTTCATTTATAGCCCATCGTTGATCATAAATAGCGTACCT
This sequence comes from Nicotiana undulata, assembly GCA_005239495.1. Taxonomy (NCBI): domain Eukaryota; kingdom Viridiplantae; phylum Streptophyta; class Magnoliopsida; order Solanales; family Solanaceae; genus Nicotiana; species Nicotiana undulata. The sequence continues at coordinate 14,474 of ML271686.1, read as the reverse complement.
CAAGGCTTGTAAGTTCATTATATCTTCATTGACCTCTCAACCCAAGCCCGAGCCTCGGTCTCAGGGATCCTCGAGGTCGACATCGAGCCTTCAATTTAAGGCACTCTGGTTTGCTTTCCTTTAACTTCTGATCGTTTTTCTCATTGTTTCGTGCAAACACATCTAGCTATAATCACTCAATAACCGGTATTAAGATAAATAAGTATTTTTAGAACCACATAACTAAATATAATTGTAGTTACCATTTTCATGGTAAATAGTTTGGCGCCCACCGTGGGGCTAAAAATAATAGTGATTGTTTTAGTGCTGGTTCATTGAAAAAATGCAAGTTGTCTTTCACACTTTTTCTTGCGCAAGCAACTTTTGCTTTTAGGTCAAATGGTAAGACTAGCGGACACGTACGAAGACAGCGATTCTGAAAGCTTCGAGGAAAAAGGCGTAAACATCGCGAGTGCCGGTCCACCACTGCGGAACCGCAGTGATTCACCCGAGCCGAACCCTGAAGGTACAGACTCGAGCAGCGCCCGGCACGATGATACCAGCTCCCACGTCAGCAGGAGTACGTATCAGGGAAATCAATACAGGACACGAGAGGCCTCAGCGCAAGGTTAAAGAGGAAGCCAGCACTTCACGCATATGATCGTTGGGGGAAACGGCGTCCTGCAGGGACATATGACTAAGTGAGCGGAAGCGTCAGATGCGGCGGCTGGATAGATTCAGTGCCATACACCCGAGGACATCCTTTCATTCAGCGACGAAAACCCCGAGACCTTGACTCATCCGCGTAAAAACGCGTCGATAATTTCTTTCTTTCCAAATAACGTTCAAATTAAAATGCGTCCCCGTGGATCCAGGTAGTTCTGCCAATGTTATCAGGGTGGAAGTAGTGAAGCAACTCGGGATGCTCGATCGAGTCGTACCTACTTCGGTAACTCTCAACGGATTTAACATGGCTGGTGAGATGACGAAAGGAGAGATCACTCTCCCAGTCAACACGTTCGGAACGATTCAGAACGATTCAGAACACTAAGTTCTACGTCATCAAAGGGGACATGAGATACAACGCGCTGCTTGGGAGGCCGTGGATACACAACAAAAGGGCGGTGCCGTCAACTTTCCATCAAATGATAAAGTTTCCAATTGAGAACGGTGTGAAAACCATATATGGAGAGCAACGTGCGACCAGAGAAATGTTCTTTATTCACAACAATACGCCAGCGCCGACACCATCCGTCTCGGGGGGACAAGAGGGGAGACAACCCCGGAAGATGGCGGAGAGGATGTTATCACCCCCCGTAATTTCGTCGACCCCGAAGAATCAGAAGCGACCAAATCGACGGTCAAAGAGATAGAACACGTGATCCTAGCCAGGAAACCTCCGGATCGAAAGGTATACATGGGAACGGGGCTAATCCCCAAACTCAGGAAATTTTTTATTCAATTTCTTTCCAATAACATCGATTGTTTCGCTTGGTCCCATCTAGACATGACAGGGATCCCGCCCGAAATAACCACTCATCGGTTAAGCATCAACCCCAAATTCAAGCCAGTGAGGCAGAAGAGAAGGCCCCAGTCCAAAATAAAGCATGCATTCATCAAGGATGAGGTAACGAAACTCCTCAAAATCGGCTCTATTAGGGAGGTAAAATACCCTGATTGGCTGGCTAACATGGTGGTAGTACCCAAGAAGGGAAACAAGTTAAGAATGTGTGTAGACTATAAGGACTTGAACAGGGCATGCCCTAAAGATTCATTCCCTACGCCTAACATCGATCTCTTGATCGATGCTACGGCCGGGAACGAGACACTTACCTTTCTCGATGCCTACTCGGGGTATAATCAGATTCAAATGAACCCTGAAGATAGGGGAAAGACTTCGTTCATCATGAAGTACGAGATATACTGCTACAACATCATGCCCTTCGGGTTGAAGAACGCTGGGGAAACATACCAGCGGTTGGTTAATAAAATGTTCGAAAGTCAAATATGCAAGTCCATGAAAGTATATATTGATGATATGTTGGTCAAGTCTTTGCACGCAGAGGACCATCTAACCTATTTACAAGAAACGTTCGATATCCTAAAAAGCTACAACATGAAACTCAACCCCGAGAAATGCGCTTTCAGGGTAGGGTCAAGAAAATTCCTGGGCTTCATGGTATCAAACAGAGGAATCGAGATCAACCCCGACAAAATCAAAGCCATCGAAGAAATCACGATGGTCAATAGCGTGAAAGCCGTACAACGGCTCACCGGGCGAATAACAGCCTTGGGACGGTTCATATCGAGGTCATCATATAAGAGTCATCACTTCTTCTCTCTGCTCATAAAGAAAAATAACTTCGAATGGACCCCTGAATGCCAAAATGCTCTGGAAGAATTGAAGCGGTATTTATCGAGACCACCTTTGTTGCATACTCCAAAGGAGGGCGAGACATTATATCTTTAATTGGTCGTGTCGTGAGTAGCGGTAAGCGGTGTGCTGGCCCGGGAGGAGCAAGGTACGCAATTCTTCATTTATTATGTGAGTCGAACTCTGGGCGACGCCGAAACCAAGTACCCTCTTCTGAAAAAATTAGCCCTTGCGTTAATTAGCGCATCTCGAAAATTTAAGCCTTATTTTCAATGTCACCGCATCTGTGTCCTGACAACATACCCACTTCGGAACATATTGCACAAACCGGAGTTGTCGGGTCGAATAGCCAAATGGGCCATCGAACTCGGGGGATACGATATTGAGTATCAGCCTCTAACGGACATCAAATCCCAGATTTTGGCGGATCTCGTGACCGACTTCTCGCCCGCTCTAGTGCCCGAAGTAGAGAAGGAATTTTTATTAAAAATGGGTACATCCTCCGGGGTGTAGACCCTGTTCATTGACGGTGCTTCCAACGTGAAAGGGTCTGGGCTTTGCGTAGTCCTAAAGCCACCCACAGGTGGCGTAATCAGGCAATCCATAAAAACTGAAAAACACACTAACAATGAAGCCGAGTATGAGGCTATGATTGCAGGTATCGAATTAGCGAGAAGCCTTGGAGCCGAATGCGTCGAGGCCAAGTGTGATTCTATCCTAGTAGTTAACCAGGTGAACGGTAGCTTCAAGGTCCAAGAGGACAGGATGCAGAGATACCTCGACAAAACTCTGATCACGCTGCATCGATTCAAGGAATGGACCCTAAACCACATACAACAAGAGCAGAACAGTGAAGCTGACGCCTTTGCAAACTTGGGGTCGTCTGTCGAAGAAGATAATTTGCTTCCCGGAGCCATGGTCTAGTTAACTAGGTCAGTAATCGAAGATGGCCATGCCAAGGTCAACTCTACCAGCCTGACTTGGGACTGGAGAAACAAATACATAGACTACCTAAAGGATGGGAAGCTGCCTGCAGACCCGAAGGAGTCAAGGGCCTTACGGACCAAAGCAACCAGGTGCTCGCTCGACGAGAATAACACCCTCTATAGGAGAACTTTCGACGAACCTTTGGCGGTATGCTTAGGGCCGGGTGGCATAAATTACGTGCTTCGGGAGATCTACGAGGGCTCCTGTGGGAACCACTACGGAGCTGAATCCCTAGTTTAGAAGGTGATCAAAGTGGGTTATTACTGGGACAGTATGGAAAAAGATGCCAGGGAGTTTGTCCGCAAGTGCGACAGATGTCAAAGGTTCGCACCCATGATCCATCGAGCAGGCGAACAACTACATTCGATCCTGTCACCTTGGCCGTTCATGAAATGGGGAATGGATATCATTGGGCCATTTCCAAACGCTCCAGGTAAAGCTAGATTTATTCTATTTATGACTGATTATTTCTCTAAATGGGTGGAAGCACAGGCTTTCGAGAAGATAAGAGAGAAAGAAGTCATTAACTTCATATGGGACCACATCCTATGCTGGTTTGGGATCCCTTCCGAAATAACCTACGATAACGGAAAGCAGTTCATAGAGGCTAAAGTGACACAGTTCCTTGAGGACCACAAAATCAAAAGAATCTTATCGACGCCCTACCACCCATGCGCCAATGGCCAGGCCGAATCCACAAACAAGACTATCATTCAAAACCTGAAGAAGAAGTTGGAAAGTGCAAAGTGCAGATGGAGAGAGATCTTGCCCGAAGTTCTGTGGGCATATCGAACCACTCCCAAAATAAGTACAGGGGAACGCCATTCTCTCTGGTGTATGGATCTGAAGCCCTAATACCAGTCGAGGTAGGGGAACCAAGCTCCACATTTCGATATACCACGGAGGATTCAAACAACGAGGCAATGACTGTGGCCCTCGAACTACTCGATGAGAAACGAGAAGCTTCGCTAGTACGGATGGCCGCGTAAAAGCAAAGGATCGAGAGATACTATAACAGGAGAGCAAACCTCCGATACTTTGGAGTCAGGGACTTAGTCCTAAGAAAGGTTACTTTGAACACCCGGAACCCTAATAAGGGAAAGTTGGGTCCAGGATGGGAAGGACCGTACCGTGTCCTAGGGGTGGTCGGCAAAGGATCATACAAGCCCGACACCTTGGACGACGAACAACTCCCAAGCAATTGGAACATATCCATGCTCAAGCGGTACTACTACTAAGGTAATCTTGCAACCCCGTCTTTTTCCACTCACCCGAAAGTTAATCTCCTGCAGGAATTCGGCGAAAAACCCCCCGAACGTCCCCAGCTACAAAGGATTCTTGAAGAGGCTGACGCGTTGCACTTTTTTCCTTCGATCGGGTTTTCTCCCAAAAATAGGGTTTTACCGGCAAGGTTTTTAATGAGGCAACATTTATGCGTCCGTCAAAAAGAACCTATACGAGCATCTAAGACTCCTCTCTAAATTCAGCTGCTGAAGGACGCTGCCCCGGGGGAGGGCGTCCCCGCAAAATGTGTCAAAGTAAATCAAAGTGAGTCTTTGTTTTTTCTTGTAATTTACCGGGTCAGACGGTCGAATGAACCGTGCCCGCATAAGGGGATCGAATCTCCAAGCGAGAAAACATGTATGCTTATATCAAACAGTTAAAGGAATGTCTTTCACCAAGGCACATTGTGCAAGTTCGGGAAACAATATCATTAACATCCGACAATCAAGACCCGAGATCGTAAGATCCCAAGAGGATAACCTAGAAAATATTTGAGACTGTAAGTCCTACAGGAATGATCAAAGCCCCAAGCGGGTCTATCAAAATAACGAAGACACGGTCCCGACTTCAAAAGCCGAGGCTATATATTCGAACTTGTAAGACCCCTAAAAAGTCATACCCTCGAATATAGATGCCGAGGATGAGATACCCCGGACTAAGGGTTACGGCCAAATAAAACGACTACGGTCGATGGGCTTCAACCCAATAACAACGAGCTATTCGGGGACGCCCGACTATCGCCTTAAAATCAAATCCTTCAAAATTATTTCGAAAAGAACCGGTTAAAATCATGCTACATTTGGTGTATGCAACAACCTCGAACATTTTCATGATGGCTCATATCAAAGAGTTTCGAACATTTTCATGTCGGCTCGTATTAAAGAGTTTCGAACATTCTCATGTCGATTCATAAGGAAGAGTTTTCTCCGTTCGTTGTAACGACTCATGATCGAGGTTCTATGGGGCCGTCGAAGAGTCAGATGAACACAAGGAAATCTCTAAGGAGCAAGAAATACAACACATATTAAAAGTCGCATAAGTGCCTTTAAGCCCGCGCAAAAAGGCCTACGGGCCAACCCAAAACCTGAAGGGTCGACGAATTCGAGTCGAAATTCGGCTCAAGGACTAAAGCTTAGAATGGTTAATTAAAAGTTGCGTAAGTGCCTTTAAGCCAGCGCAAAAAGGCCTACGGGCCAACCCAAACCTGAAGGGTCAACGGATTCGATTCGAAATTCAGCTCGGGGACTAAAGCCCGGAATGGTTAATTAAAAGTCGCATAAGTGCCTTTAAGCTAGCGCAAAAAGGCCTACGAGCCAACCCAAAACCTGAAGGGTCGACAGATTGAAGTCGAAATTCGGCTCGGGGACTAAAGCCTGGAATGCTTAATTAAAAGTCGTGCAAGTGCCTTTAAGCCAGCGCAAAAAGGCCTACGGGCCAACCCAAACCTGAAGGGTCGACGGATTCGATTCGAAATTCAGTTTGGGGACTAAAGCCCGGAATGTTTAATTAAAAGTCGCATAAGTGCCTTTAAGCCAGCGCAAAAAGGCCTACGGGCCAACCCAAAACCTGAAGGGTCGACGGATTCGAGTCGAAATTCGGCTTGGGGACTAAAGCCCGGAATGGTTAATTAAAAGTCGTGTAAGTTCCCTTAAGCCAGCGCAAAAAGGCCTACGGGCTAACTCAAAAAATCTGATGGACCGATAAACTCGAGTCCTAACCCGGCTCGGGGACTGGGCCCAAAATGATTGACCAAAAGTTTCAAGCAAGCCCACAGGCTAATCAGAAAACTCGGAGCACGAATGAGCCCGTACCATGGCTCATCTCAAAGAATGAGCCATAGATAAAGATGCATAAGCCTTCGGGCTAGCCATGAAAGGCTCACGAGCTGATTAAGAGAACAGATCAATCCCAAAAACTCCCAAGGGGCCGACACTCAAGAATATGAGAAGCCTGCAAGGATCGATCCTAAACCATTACGAAATCGTCAAGCCAAGGCATGGACCCAAAGGGTCCGTCAGGATAACAGACCTCGGGCCAACAACCCTCAAGGGCAAAGAATTGGGCATAAAGCGCAACCTGTGCTCAGACCTAACATCTCCCCCAGTATGAAGCAAAGCTCCCCATTCAAAATATACAAGTACTTAAAACTGCCCACACCCCCGAAGCTCGGGTGGATGCCCGATCGTAAGGATCAGAAGCTACCTCAGACCCAAGCATGCTCCCTCTCAAAAAGAAGGTACGGAATCACGAAACTACATCTATTTTTCAAGAAGGGGAAGATAACGACCCAATCTCTCATGGCCGAAGTGGATATCCACTCAGAAGCCATCCTCAGAATTCTCAAGGTACCAGAGCTTTCGCTCGGAGATTACCAGTGACCCCCTGTTTCGTTACAGAAAAGTCGAGGTTCGATCCTCGCTAACTTCAAGTGATCCCGGCTTCGGTTGGGGTTCAAAGTCTTAATAAACATAGTGTTGGTCGTGTTTAGAGTCCAACTTTCGAACCATTCATACATGCAAGCTTACGCAAACGGAAGGCAAAACAAAATTCGGAATCAGGCCAAAGGAATAACAAATGAATCTCATATATTAACAGAATAGGTTTACAAAGTACGCAAGGGAATCTTTACACAAAGAAACATAAAGCAAAAAACCTAATCTACAGGCATGAGCCTATCTTCGGAGTTATGCCCTCGAGGGGGACCTCGAGGGACGCATAGTCAGTGTCTTCGGGCTTCCCTCGGCGGCGATGGGCGGACAACATGTTTCTCCTCCTTAAAACTCCCGTCGCCACTGTTAGGAAACCCCTTCCCAAAACATCGAACCGGGGTGGGATGCTGGAGTCAGTGATATTGCCTCCTCGCCTCACATGAGGTAGGAGGAGAAAAGTAGCACACCTGGTTGAAGTTAAGAGAGATAAGCGACAATATAGGTACTTCATACGAAGGTGAGAAACAGTATGTGTACTCCATGCCTTCCGGTACGGATGACACTCGAGGCCCACCCCTTGTTTCCTCGGACCGACAACAGCAGTAACAACAACAACAACAACAACAACAACAATAACAACAACCCAGCATAACCCCAGTTAGCGAGGGAGGACTTCAGAAGAAAAGTCATGGGCCCGCTCGGAAGATCACTGCCGGAAAACCGTATAGTCGTGGGTTTGCATCATGAAGAATGGAAAGGAAGAGGTGAATGGGAAAGCTTAAAAATAGGAGGATGAAGTTTGAAGTCAGGAAATCCCCTATTTATAGAAAGTCGGCGACCTCACCAAATGAGCAATCAATGCTTGGGGGAAATTAACCGACAGCGCCATTATTTCCCCTTTTTTGGGAAAGCGAAGCGGCAGAATAATCAATGCCCTAGGAAGACGATTCGACAGGACGTTTCAAGTCGCTTGATAAGCTCACGTCATAAATATGACATCATCAAGAAAGGTCCGTGGAAGATCCACTTCAAGGTCGTTTTTTATCATTTCATTATAAGAAACGCGGTGACTATCTGTATACGGTTCTAACTTGGAATGGGGATTTTTACGCCTATTTTTACAGTGGCCGATTCACGTGGAAGTCAAAGTATGGTCTGGGGTCTGACCTCGGGCAATCTAATAAGTCGACCCAGGAGGATACGGACCCATGGATCGACGCAAGGAGTCAGTACAGAGATCCAGGCAGGCAGTTATGTGACAAAGTACAGTACCGTACTTGAGCATTAAATAACAGTATCAATTACGAATCTTGGTAATAAATGCTGATGTACTACGTTTAGACTCTCCCTACTATAAAAAGGGGACCCTTGTCTTTTTGTAAGCAGGACAACAATACATTGAATACAAGAGATAAGAACATTCTCTTCTTTAATATCAAACATCTTCTATTCCTCTTTATTAGCTCATTTATTGCTTTCTATTACTTGTTCTTCATTTATAGCCCATCATTGATCATAAATAGCGTACTTCAAGGCTTGCAAGTTCATTATATCTTCATCGACCTCTCGACCCAGGCCCGAGCCTCGCGAGGTCGACATCGAGCCTTCAATTTAAGGCACTCTGGTTTGCTTTCCTTTAACTTCTGATCGTTTTTCTCACTGTTTCGTGCAAACACATCTAGCTATAATCACTCAATAACCTGTATTAAGATAAATCACGTATTTTTAGAACCACATAACTAAATATAATTGTAATTACCATTTTCACGGTAAACATTAATATTATTCGAGAGCATTTTCATAGCTAAGCTTGAAAGAAATTATCACATTGAGTACAATGAATTGATCATACTTAATTCCCGAACAAGATTAGGATTTCATAAGTGAAGAGCATAGTAGAATGACTTCCTTTTGCTTATTTGTTTTTCCAATATGACCTATCTGCATGAATACTTCAGTTATGGCATCCTCACAAATTTTAAATGTTCTAATAAGTGTCAATTGTTAAAAGTCTAAGCATTGGTATTAATACTCCTGGAATTTATTTGTTACGTAAATATCACATTAACTAAGATAGATAGAGTACACATTTTTTTTGTTGGTTTTTTTGACAAGAGGAAGTTGAAGTTTATAATTAAACTAGTAAATTTACCCGCGCTTTGCGCGGGGTTTACGGAACATCAATAAGATTTTAAAAAAGAATCTATCGAGTTAATAACGAATGTAGATATTATTCATTTTTTTATGAGAAGAAAATTGTCAATAAATAAAATACATTTGGTTTAATTCATAAATTTAGTTATTTGTAGCAAATAATCAATGTGATGTATAATTAATTGTATATTATCAATGAATATTACTTAAGTTTTATCTAATTATGAAGTCCAAGACCAAGAAAAATAAAACCTAAAATAAATACAAGTTGCATAGATTCTTAAAGCTACCAATTACACAAACAAAATAAATTAAATTATTGTTAATTGTATATTATGAAGCTGAAAATTTCTATGAGAAAAGATATATACTTATTGACAAAAGATCGTTAGGAAGACCTTCTCCTTTTACTTTCAACATATGTTAAAACTTTTATTCCGTTAATTTATTTTATTATTCTGGTAGTCAAAGCATGATTTTATGTGGTACGTTTAATTGAGTAACTGCAATATTAAATTAGAGATAATGCCACATTTTAAAGAATAAAATTCACCAACCATTCACAGGAACAATTAATTTTTTTAATAAAAAAATCGTTCAATAACACACCTAATAAGATAAGAATCAAAACTAATTGTGCGTAAATCCTAACTTAGAATAATGAGTTGTTTGCAAGTTAATTATGAACTTCACTAAGTTTTCAATCATCGATAGTATAACCCAAAAATAAAAAAATACTTTATCTCATAAAGTTAATAACTCGTTGTCTAGTGATTTTTAAACTACTAAAAGCATGTCCCATTCACATTGTTAAGTTTTTTATCGGTAATAACCTATTATTACATGTGATTTCTTAATTAATTAGACTATATTATATGTTAACTTAAAGTTATCCACAAATTGTCAATGTCATTGATTAATGCCTAATTCAAAAAAGTTCATTGAAGAAAAGAAATAGAGGCAAAAAAATTAAGAACATATAGAAAAATATATTTATAAAAATAATAAATCTATATATAACAGGAAAAGAAAAACACATTAGAATCTCACTTCGACATCGGATAAAATCAAGAATCAAAGTTATTGCAATTGTAGAGTACAAATATATACAATAAAAAATATATATCAAAATCTCTATGTATATATTATTTTAAAAAAATCACTACTTCAACTTATACAACATAAACCTAAATATGACAAAATCAAAGACCATTAATGAGAATTGTGAAATGTGCTTTACTTCGATCTTCATCTCATTATTTGACACTTCCTCTTAATCATTCTTCTTAAGATTCACACATGCATGGAATATCTTCGTGCATTTACCTTAAACAAAAAATAATGAATAGAAATTATAGCATATCATAGTATAATTTTTCTTTTCCATTACAACCTTTGACATAGAGATAACTCAAACCATTATAAGAAAAATATAAAGTTAGTGTCAATCATATTTGTTCAAAACATAGAAGTCCTTATATAGGTACATATAGAGGAACATATAATAAATAGTCATAAACTTACACATTAAATATTTAGAGGTTATGAATACGAAAGACACGAGAGTTATTGAGATTATTAAAAATATAGGTTATGAAGATAAAGAGGTGTGAGTTATGAGGATAGAATTTTTAATATAAAATAAATGAAAAAAATGATGAAAAACCTGTATAGGTCAAAATCATATCAAAAGAAGTTCACATAAGAAGGAATGATAAGGGGTCGAGTAAACCGAAGTCATATCTATGAGGTGATATGACGGCGAGTGGCTCGACTATAGCCGAGGTCATACATCCATAAGGCCTACACGGCGAAGTAGACACTATGGCATTTCAAAGGGTCAATCCAAAATATGGTCAAAAGACTTAGGAACTCTGGTTAAGGATCGTTGTGTAAATAAAAACATCTTGTATAAATACTAGGGATAAAGTGAAGTAGGGGGCACTGGTTCAATGAGACACACATCTTCACTAACAAAAAAGTTAGAACCTGAGAGCCTGCTTTACGAAAGATAAAAAGCTCAGATGCCTGGTGTTCACCTTGAATCAACATTATTGAATAAATGAAGATCTATCTCGTCGAGGGATTGGTGAACTTTTTTCCTCCTTTACTTTGCATTATTATTTAATGTTATCCACAATATTACCTCTTTTCATATCATGGGTCTCAATCGAGGTCATAACCGATTCTTAGGCCCTATCATGTTAACTTTTTCTCGCTTGTAATTTTTTAATCTAGAATTAATTATAGTTGGATATGATTTATCCTTCTTATCATCATTTAATTTAGTTTATAAAAAAAGGCTTAAAAACTTTTTGGTCAAAGAATTTGGCGCCGTCTGTGGGGATTTTCTAGCCAAAGTCTTAGTTTCCTTTAGATCTAGATTCGGTCCTAGCTCTATTACCCGTTCGTGGTAGTTTCACCCTTTCACTTCGCACCCTTACGCGCATTGCATTCCCTCTTGCAGTATGAAACTGCACATGTTGTGTAATTCTTTGAAATGATAAACTAGCCTCGCCCGTATGTTTGTGGTATAACTTACATTTCTGTTATGTTTGTGCACCCGAGACTCGCTTGAACTAGGACTCGAACGGGAGAGCCTAACGGGTGAAGTGATCCGTCAGCTCATGAGGTGCCAAGGTTCGACTAACGACGAGGCTAAGCACGAGGCTAAGGTCAGATACGGGGCTAACATTCAAGAATGGAGCAGACGAGCCATTCCACGATGCATCCCTCAGTTCATCGTCTATCAGGTCAAAAGGACTACCCAGACCCAAGTAGCGGAGAAGGTGTCGCGCCCCCTTTTTCCTCGCGGAGATCGGGTTCAGGACATTTTGGGTTGAGACAACTCTTTCCTTTTCGTAAAGGGGTTTGCATTTTTGAGAGTCGCCACCTAACGATTTTAAATGTGCGTTAGGTCACCTAAGGGGTCATTTACAACTACGTTGTTAACTAGAGACAGGGTAAGGGCTTGAAATTATCCCAAGGGGAAGGTGTTAGGCACCCCTCAGGATCTACAAGTATGGTTCCCGGCCAAATAACTTTGTGAATTTGTGCAACTTAGCAAACAAACAAATAAAGGATCAAATAAGAGGGGATTTAAGTCTTGAGCATACAAGGTGTTTGAAAATAATTAGAGAAGAGCTAAGTTTTGAAAAGAGTTACAATCCAAGCGTGCGAAGTAAAGGATATCCTATGTTTGAGATAATATGGATCACGTCAATGAAATACCCGGTATGACACTCCTCAAAGAGGGGCTACACATGGTATTAGCGCATCGGTCATCATATCCATATTCTACCCTTTCCCACCCCGTGAAGGTAATTAAAGCGCGTGTTGGTCACGAATTCTATTGCGTGCTGTTACCCGTCCCTTCCTATTAGTCCTGGAGGAGGTTAGAACTACTAACCTAAGAGGGAGGTACTAGGCAGACCCTCGGGTTTTAAAGGTAAAATTCTAGGGCGACAGACAACATCATATAGGACTACAGTTAATGGGAACATAGAAAAGCAAGTAAATGCTCAAGTTTACCTCCACAAGTAAAGCAATTAGACAGCACGACTCAAACACAGTTAAGGGCAGTATTTAAGATGAGAATCCTAAGACATAGTGTCTAAGTGAGTTCAGAATATAAACAGATATGCATACCTATTTTATTACTCAGAAAAAGGTCCTAATCAATTTGCCTACTGATTTGAGACCTTTTAAGCATTGAGCAACATATACAGGAAGACATATTTCCAGTTTTGGACAAATTAATCACCTAAGGTTCGCCTAGGTGTGAGATAGTATATACCAATTACCAGAATTACTTAGAAGAGAGATGTTCAACATTGTATTACCTAAACATGTTATGCTAGGCGTTCAGAATGCAGACTTATTATCAATTGATTGTTGTTGTTTTTATCAGTAATTAGGCTAGGTGTGATTTAAATGGATGAGATGCAATTCTAAGGACATGGTATCTAATGCACAAGGATGCAGCATGGTGCAGAATGAGAAGCCTAAACATGGTCTCTAAATGCACAAATATTGTAGTGTTTTGACATGCTTTCAGGATATGCAAAGGTGACAGGTTTATTAGTTGTTTGCTTAGAACATGATCTCTACGTGTAACATGGTAAAGTATGTTTGCAGTTTTGTTAACACTCGTTTAAGGAAGGATTTAAATTACATTTTTTCAGAATGCATGAACATAATCACATGGAAGCATTTTCCATTGTTATTACTGAACAGGATGTTCCTAAGTGATATAACAGTATTGAAGTAAAGTGCTGAAACAGTGTTTATGAAATCCTAAAGAGCATGATTTCTAATGCACGATATGATTTGCACACGTTAGTCCTAAACATGATTTCTATTGCACACGCAGGAAATGTAAACCTAATAGCATGGTTTCTACCATTTTATATCTATAGCATGCATAGTTATCCCTTTTCCTTTTCACTATCCATCCCCCAAGAGTTGTTTACAATAAGTTATTATAGACCATGGATCATGAATTACATAATTGAAATAGAGAAGAAATATGAAGCTATTCTATAGGGAGCCTGCAGATAGGCCCAAGTCTTCGAAAACCTCATTGCCATATGGTATTTCACAGCCTTTCTCATAATCCGGATGTGTCAAAGTTCCGTAAAGACCTCAAGGGCTCCCAAGCAATGCTCATACCCAGATTTTAAAGTGATAGTAGAATAAGTGCAGTGTGGAAGTGCTAGCCTCAGTGTGTCAGAGTTCAGAGAGAGCTCAAGGGCCCCAAAGCAGTGCTCACACTAAGGGGCAGGACTTAAAGGACTAAGAATAAAGTGAAGTTCATGATGTGATTTGAAAAGAGTCAAGTTAAAAGAGCATTTCTAAAAATAGTTTATTTGAAACGGGTTTGCATATCAGTAAGTGAGTGGCTTAGGAGAATAGTTTTGAAAAGAACAGGGGAATGGAAAAATCAACCAGCACCGAACAGTACACAGAACATAGAGAGACAACCACAAACAAGGAAGCAGGGATTGGGGACACATAGAAACAGATTGGGATACAAGTTAACATTAGAGAAGTACTAGAGTATCACAGACCTGTACAGGGTCTAAACAATCACAGACATAGTTTTTCACCAAGAGTTCATGCCAAGAACTAAACAAAACTAGATAAAGGGAGTACTAGAGAACATAATAAACATAGTCACACATAGGTTCAAAAAAGGTTTGGATTACAGCATGTGTTCAGGATTACATGGAGACTAGGTAACACATAGTGCAATTGTAGTATACTAG
>ML271682.1:0-11562 GCA_005239495.1 Nicotiana undulata | reverse complement strand
CTGAAACAAGCCTCCTGGCCGCTGATGCTCGTACTTAACCTGCTGACAATTAAGACACCTAGCCACATGCTGAACAATGTCTTTTTTTATCCCCCTCCACCAGTAGTGCTGCTTCAAATCACGGTACATCTTCGTAGCTCCTGGGTGAATAGAATACCGAGAACTGTGAGCCTCTGCTAGAATCTTCTCCCTCAGGCCATCAACATCAGGAACACACAATCGGCCCTGGAGTCGCAGAACACCATCCTCGCCCAAAGTAATCCCCTTGGCCCTTCCCTGGACCACCGTATCCCTAAGCTCTGCTAGGAGGGGATCATCAAACTGTCGAGCCTTGATCTCTCCCAATAATGACGAGTGAGCTACCACATGAGCTAAAACTCGACAGGGCTCTGAAAGGTCCAATCTTACCAAACGGTTGGCCAAGGAGTGAATGTCCAAGGATAAAGTCCTCTCCTCAGCTGAGATGTAGGCATAACTACCCATGGTAGCTGCTCGCCTGCTCAATGCATCCGCCACTACATTTGCCTTGCCCGGATGATACAGAATAGTGAGATCATAGTCTTTCAACAACTCAAGCCACCTCCGCTGCCTCAAATTAAGGTCCCTCTGCTTAAGCAGGTACTGCAGGCTGCGGTGGTCAGTATAGACCTCACAAGATACACCATATAGATAATGCCTCCATATCTTCAGAGCATGAACAATCGCCGCCAACTCCAAATCGTGCACAGGGTAATTTTTTTCATGAACCTTCAGCTGTCGCGAAGCATAAGAAATAACCATGCCATCTTGCATCAACACACCTCCCAACCTGACGTGCGAGGCATCGCAATACACTGTATACACTCCAGACTCAGAAGGCAATGATAACACTGGTGCTGAAGTCAATGCTGATTTGAGCTTCTGAAAGCTCGCCTCACAATCGTCGGACCACTGAAATAGAGCATTCTTCTAAGTCAATCTAGTCAGTGGAGCGGCAATAGAGGAGAATCCCTCCACGAATTGACGGTAATAACCTGCTAAACCCAGAAAACTCCTGATCTCTGAAGCTGAAGTAGGACGTGGCCAACTCTGCACTGCCTCAATCTTCTGCGGATCAACCTTGATACCCTCACCGGACACCACATACCCCATAAATGCCACAGACTCTTTTCAGAACTCACACTTGGAGAACTTAGCATATAGCTTCTACTCTCGCAAGGTCTGAAGTACAACTCTCAAATGCTGCTCGTGCTCTCCCAGGCTCTGTGAGTAGATCATATATCATCAATGAAAACAATAACGAAGTAGTCGATATACAGCCTGAATACCCTATTCATCAAGTCCATAAATGCTGCTGGGGAATTAGTCAAGCCAAAGACATCACTAAGAACTCATAGTGGCCATATCTGGTGCGAAATGCAGTCTTCGGGACATTAGAAGCCCGAATCTTCAACTGGTGATAACCAAACCTCAGATCAATCTTAGAGAACACACGAGCACCCTGTAGCTGATCAAACAAATCATCAATGCGCGGCAGAGGATACCTGTTCTTGATGGTCACTTTATTCAACTGGCGGTAGTCAATACACATCCGCATAGACCCATCCTTCTTCTTCACAAATAGGACTGGAGCACCCCACGGCGACACACTCGGCCTAATAAATCCCTTCGCCAACAACTCCTCAAGCTGCTCCTTCAGTTCCTTTAGCTTTTTAGGAGCCATACGATAGGGAGGAATAGAAATAGGCTGAGTATCTGGTGCCAAATCAATGCAGAAATCTATATCTCGATCTGGAGGCATGCCCGGAAGATCTAAAGGAAACACATCCAGAAACTCCTGAACGACAGGCATTGAATCAAGGGTAGGAGACTCGGCGGTGGTGTCCCCCACATAAGCAAGATAATACAGACACCCTTTCTCGACCATGTGCCGAGCTCTCATGAAGGAAATGACCCGGCTAAATGCACTAACTGAAGCACCCCTCCACTCTAACCTCGGCGACTCAGGCATAACTAATGTAACTGTCTTGGCATAGAAATCCAGGACAACATGATGAGGGGATAGCCAATCCATGCCCAAAATGACCTTGAAATCAACCATATCCAGCAACAACAGGTCGGCTCTGGTCTCAAACCCACAGAAAGTAATCACACAAGACCGGTAGACCCGGTCTACCATTATAGAGCCGCCCACAGGAGTGGATACATACAAGGGAGAACACAAAAACTCACAAATAACATCCAGTGAATGGGCAAATAATGTTAAAACATATGAATATGTAGACCCTGGATCAAATAGCACTGAAGCCACTCTACTACAGACCGAAATAATACCTGTAATCACGGCATCTGATGCCACTGCGTCTGCCCTGGATATTATATCATAAAATCTGGCTGGAGCACCCGATGACTGAGCTTCCCCAGGACGAGCTGGAGCTGAACGACCCCCTCCTGGCTGGCCTCCCCCTCTGGGGCGACCCCTGCCAACCTGACCTCCACCCCTAGTTGGTCCTGATGCTGGTGCTGTAATCATAGGCTTCTGGCTCTGCTGCACGGCCTTGCCCCGATACCTGGGACAAAACCTCCATGCGTGACTTAGATTCCCACACTCGAAGCAACTCCCTGGCACTACTGCTTGCTGCCCTGAAGAAGAGGAACCCTGAATAGCTGAAGTGCGGTGTGAATCCTCTGGTAAAGCACTGGGATAAGGACCGGAGGATCTCTGTTTGCTAGAATAACTGTTGGGTGCACTCTGGATGGCTGGAGGATGATTTGAGCGCTCTGGCATGGCGCCAAATTGGGGCTTGACTGGAACAACCCTAGGAGGTACTGAAGGTGCTGAATAGGAAGGCCTGCTGAACTGGACACCTCCGTACTGACCCCTGGCCCTAGCTGGAGCCCCTTTGAAGTCACATGTGAACCTGGGCCTCTTGTCTTGCTAACCCTGCTGACCCTGCTCTCTACTCCTTGCACGGTAACCCTCGATACATCGATCTATCTCGACTACAAGCTGATATGGGGTACCCATCTCCACCTCTCTGGGCATGGTAGTCCTGATACCCGGATGTAAGCCTGCCACAAACCGTCGAACCCTCTCAGCATTTGTGGGAAATATCATGAGAGCATGGCGAGAAAACTCTGAGAACCTGGCCTCATAATCTGACACGGACATCTGCCCCTGCTCTAACCTCTCAAACGTACCCCGAAGCTCCTCCCTCTCAGATGGTGGAATGTATCTGTCCAAAAATAACTAAATAAAATGCTCCCAAGTAACCGGTGGAGACCCTGCTGGTCTACTGAGTACATAAGACTGCCACCAGCGGCGAGCTCTGCCCTCAAGCTGAAATGTCGTGAAGTCTACCCCATGTGACTCTAATATCCTCATGTTGTGCAGTCTGTCCCTGCACCTCTCGATAAAATCCTGTGCATCCTCTCCCCGCTCACCCCCGAAGGTCGGAGGGCGAAGCTGGGTCCATCTACCCAGCAGCTTCTGCTGGTCTATCTCTACAACTGGCCTGGGCTCCGATGCTGCCACCCCAGGCTGAACCGCGATCACTAGTGGAATATCTGGAGTACGATGTACTGCTGCTGCTGGTCCTGTAGCCTGAGCGGTAGGGGTTTGAACTCCCCCTCCTGCCTGGGAAGTAGCAGGATCTGATGGAAGTATCCCTGCCTGGGACATAGTGTCCATGAACCTCAGCATACGGCCCATGACGTCCTGGAAACCCGGTGCCGTCATAAACTCAGTTGGTGGTGGAACTACTGGAGGCAGCTCATCCTGCTCCTCAACATAAGGATCCCTAATCAGTGCAACCGGTACAGCTCTAGGACGCCCTCGCCGCCTACTACGAACAGGAGCTCTACCCCTGCCCCTACCGCGGCCTCGAGCGGCGGGGGTAGCAGTCTCCCCTGGATCAGGAACATGTGAAGCACGCGTCCTCACCATCTGTGAGAGAGTAGAAGATTAGGTTTGAGTACATCACCGATTGCACGATAGGACATGAACAAAAGGAGTTTCTTAACGCCCTTTAGCCTCCTGAAGATAAGTACAGATGTCTCCGTACCGATCTGCAAGACTCTACTCGATTTGCCCCTGACTCGTGAGACTATGTGAAACTAAGGCTCTGATACCACGTTGTCACGAACCAAATCCTAATTAAGGTCGCAATGGCGCCCAACAGCGGGTTTAGGCAAGCCGATATAACTTTCACTAAGTGATACCCTTCCCATTCGATCAAACGAGTCAATGATTTCCAGTTTATAACAACTAACATGATACTAGTCTGGAGTGAAGGGAAAAATCATAGAAGCTACAAGGCAAAAATAAAACATACACATAGATATACATCCCAAAACCCCAAAAATATATACCGCGTGCGTGCCAGGAACTAGTGTCATGGGAAATTACTGAATATACAATGACTACAACATATACAGGGTCTTAGTCTGAATGAAATAGACGGAGAGCATAACAAAAGAAACTCCAGGGTACTGCTAGGAAGTCTCCAGTAAAGCAGCTCACCGTGAAGTATGACCATGCTATCAATATCTGGCACCCGCCTGAAAATCAGATGGACCAGCCTTCGGACCTGTACAGTCAAGTACAGAAAAGGAAAGAAAGTGCAGTATGAGTACATATAAACAAATATAAACCCAGTGAGTATCCCGTCAAATCTCGAAGAAGTAGTGACGAGAGGTCGACTCGATACTCACTAAGGTCCAATAAGTTATAAGGTAAGCATGATGTAGAGAAAACAGTAGGCAAGTAAAACAAATAATCAAGTACATCAATATCCGGCATCAAATAACAATCTCAAATTAAACAAGTTGATATTCGCTGTGGCGTACGACCCGATCCCACCCTGGTAGTCTCAATATCGCCGTGGCGTACAACCCGATCCCACCCTGGTAGTCTCAATCTCGCTGTGGCGTACGGCCCGATCCAACCCTAGTAGTCTAAATCTCGTCGTGGCGTACGACCCGATCCCACCCTGGTAGTCTCAATCACGCCGTGGCGTACAGCCCGATCCCATAATATAATCAATCATCACTCTGTCGTGGTGTACGGCCCGATCCCATAATATAATCAATCATCACTCTGCATTGGCATACGACCCGATCCCATAATAAAATCAATCATCACTCTGCCGTGATTCTCTTATCACACTTAAATCAAGCTAAGTATCACAACGTTCAAAGACAACAATACCAATCACACAAGTATACAAGTCATATCTATGCTACAACAGGGGAAAACAATGAGCATGATGTGTCCTAGCTATCCGGACGAAGCAGTAATAGCCACTACGTACGGACTCTCGTCACTCGGTTCGTATGTAGTCCCCAAACAAGATCACATAGAAAACAAGGTTACCTAGAGGGACAATTTCCCTCTTACGAGGTTAGAAAGGAGACTCACCTCGATAAAAGCACTCCTCGGACCAAGGACCAGATCAAAAGATGCGCCCGAAATTATGAAACTACCCTCGATGGCTCACAGCTAGCCAAACATAGCATAATTGAATCAACTTATGCTCCAAGAATAAGAATTAACAAGAAATCCCAAAATATAGTATTCTTGAAGGTTTTTTGAAATTTCGACCCCAGACCCACGCGTTCGGATTTTGAAAAATCTCGAAGAAATGAATTATCCGAAGTCCAAGAATCGTAATTACATAATTTATTTAGGAATTCATGGCTTAAAATGGATAATTCACTAATTATCAAAGCTTTAAAATTTTCTACCAAATTTCATGATTTTTGATATTTTAATAGATAACTAGTTAGATTTCCATAATAAATCCATGAATTTAGAAAGGGAATTACACTAGCCTTGAGGAACTTGACCTTGGACAGCTTTTCCCTAGCTTTGAGGAGCTTTAATGGAGGTTGGGTATTGAAAATAAAGAAGAAAACTCGTAATTGGGCATTTAAATACTGCCCAGGAAAAGCTTAACTGTGATCGCGACACTAGGCTTGCAATCGCAAAGGGAAACTGGACTGACCTCTGCAATCGCATCAGAGGTCCTGCCATCGTGAAGACCAGGTGGTCTTACCTCTGC
The DNA here is from genome assembly GCA_005239495.1 of Nicotiana undulata. Classification (NCBI taxonomy): domain Eukaryota; kingdom Viridiplantae; phylum Streptophyta; class Magnoliopsida; order Solanales; family Solanaceae; genus Nicotiana; species Nicotiana undulata. Next base: position 5,521 of record ML271682.1, on the reverse strand, counting down.
GATCGCGGCAGAGGTCCTGCGATCGCGATGAACAATTTCACCTGGCCCAGCTGCGACTCAATGCGATCGCGTGAAAAGGCTGCGATCGAGAAGCTTTGGGGCCCAGACCTATGCAATCGCAAGGGGAAGGCTGCGATCGCAGAGAACAATCAGCAGCCCAGCAAAAACCCTTCTCCGCGATCGCAACCCACCTTCTGCAATCGCAGAGAAAGAAACCAGATAGAGAAATTTCTGGTTTTTCCATCATAGCTCCCGGGGGTCTAAAACACCCCTGAGCCTCTCGGGACCCCATCAAAAAGCACCGGTAAGTCTGTATTCATGATACGGACTCGCTCAAACTTCCGGAACATGAAAAGCAACAACGGAACTCGAAATTCAATCCCAAAACCAAATTATTCAAACTTAAGAACTTAAGAAATCTAGAATTCGCTACATTACGCCGGATGGGTCTATACTACTCGAAATGACCCCAAATTTTGCAGACAAGTCATAAATGACTATTCGGAACTATTGCCGGTCCCGGAATTCCATTTGGACCTCGATAGCATGAAGTCTCGTTCCAGGCCAAATTTTAAACTTAAGGAAATCCTGATTTCCATTTCGGGCGCTGAAACGCTCCCGGATCATCAGAAGCCAGAGCCGAACATACGACCAAGTCCGAAATCAGCATACGGAGCTACTGGAGCTGTCAGAACTCGATTCCGAGGTCGTTTGCTCAAAATGTTGACCGAAGTCAAACTTGGCCAAATAGGCCACCTTTAAGGAACCAAGTGTTCCTAAACCATCCAAATCATTCCCAAATCCCGGACCACCCGCTCCGACGAGTCATAAAGCACGAATAGCCGCTATGGAAGGTTTCATTTAAGGAAACGGGACCCTGATACGCAAAACGACCGGCTGGGTTGTTACATTCTCCCCCTCTTAAACAAACGTTCATCTTCGAAATCGATCACGCAAGCCGTGAGCATATCCTCCAAAATCTGAACTGTACGCTTTGACTGGCCATTAGTCTAAGGGTGAAATGCTAAACTGAGGTCTATCGAAGTACCCATCTCGCTGTGCAAAGCTCTCCAAAAGTGCGAAGTGAACTGAGGACCCCGATCTGAAATGATAGACACCGGAACACCATGCAAACGGACTATCTCACGAAGGTAAATCGGAGCTAGCCTCTCTGTAGTATAAGTAGTAGCCACAGGAATGAAATGTGCTGATTTGGTCAATCTATCCACAATGACCCAAATCGCATCAACCTTCCGCAAAGTCCGAGGCAACCCAACCACGAAGTCCATAGTGATACGCTCCCATTTCCACTGAGGAATGGGCATCTGCTGAAACAAGCCTCCTGGCCGCTGATGCTCGTACTTAACCTGCTGACAATTAAGACACCTAGCCACATGCTGAACAATGTCTTTCTTCATCCGCCTCCACCAGTAGTGCTGCTTCAAATCACGGTACATCTTCGTAGCTCCTGGGTGAACAGAATACCGAGAACTGTGAGCCTCTGCTAGAATCCTCTCCCTCATGCCATCAACATCAGGAACACACAATCGGCCCTGGAGTCGCAAAACACCATCCTCGCCCAAAGTAATCCCCTTGGCCCTTCCCTGGACCACCGTATCCCTAAGCTCTTCTAGGAGTGGATCATCAAACTGTCGAGCCTTGATCTCTCCCAATAATGAAGACTGAGCTACCACATGAGCTAAAACTCGACAGGGCTCTGAAAGGTCCAATCTTACCAAACGGTTGGCCAAGGACTGAATGTCCAAGGATAAAGTCCTCTCCCCAGCTGAGATATAGGCCAAACTACCCATGCTAGTGGCTCGCCTGCTTAATGCATCCACCACTACATTTGCCTTGCCCGGATGATATAGAATAATGAGATCATAGTCTTTCAACAACTCAATCCACCTCCGCTGCCTCAAATTAAGGTCCCTCTGCTTAAGCAGGTACTGCAGGCTGCGGTGGTCAGTATAGACCTCACAAGATACACCATATAGATAATGCCGCCATATCTTCAGAGAATGAACAATCGCCACCAACTCCAAATCGTGCACATGGTAATTTTTTTCATGAACCTTCAGCTGTCGCGAAGCATAAGAAATAACCATGTCATCCTGCATCAACACACCTCCCAACCTGACGTGCGAGGCATCGCAATACACTATATACACTCCAGACTAAGAAGGCAACGATAACACTGGTGCTGAAGTCAATGGTGATTTGAGCTTCTGAAAGCTCGCCTCACAATCGTCGGACCACTGAAATAGAGCTTTTTTCTTAGTCAATCTAGTCAGTGGAGCGGCAATAGAAGAGAATCCCTCCACGAATTGACGGTAATAACCTGCTAAACCAAGAAAACTCCTGATCTCTGAAGCTGAAGTAGGACGTGGCCAACTCTGAACTGCCTCAATCTTCTGCGGATCAACCTTGATACCCTCACCGGACACCACATGCCCCATAAATGCCACAGACTCTAACCAGAACTCACACTTGGAGAACTTAGCATATAGCTTCTGCTCTCGCAAGGTCTGAAGTACAACTCTCAAATGCTGCTCGTGCTCTCCCAGGCTCTGTGAGTAGATCATATATCATCAATGAAAACAATAACGAAGTAGTCGATATACATCCTGAATACCCTATTCATCAAGTCCATAAATGTTGTTGGGGAATTAGTCAAGCCAAAGACATCACTAAGAACTCGTAGTGGCCATATCTGGTGCGAAATGCAGTCTTCGGGACATTTCAAGCCCGAATCTTCAACTGGTGATAACCAGACCTTAGATCAATCTTAGAGAACACACGAGCACCCTGTAGCTGATCAAACAAATCATCAATGCGCGGCAGAGGATACCTGTTCTTGATGGTCACTTTATTCAACTGGCGGTAGTAAATACACATCCGCATAGACCCATCCTTCTTCTTCACAAATAGGACTGGAGCACCCCACGGCGACACACTCGGCCTAATAAATCCCTTCGCCAACAACTCCTCAAGCTGCTCCTTCAAATCCTTTAGCTTTTTAGGAGCCATACGATAGGGAGGAATAGAAATAGGCTGAGTATCTGGAGCCAAATCAATGCAGAAATCTATATCTCGATCTGGAGGCATGCCCGGAAGATCTAAAGGAAACACATCCAGAAACTCCTGAACGACAGGCATTGAATCAAGGGTAGGAGACTCGGCGGTGGTGTCCCGCACATAAGCAAGACAAGACAGACACCCTTTCTCGACCATGTGCCGAGCTCTCATGAAGGAAATGGCCCGGCTGAAGGCACTAACTGAAGCACCCCTCCACTCTAACCTCGGCGACTCAGGCATAACTAATGTAACTGTCTTGGCATGGCAATCTAGGACAACATGATGAGGGGATAGCCAATCCATGCCCAAAATGACCTCGAAATCAACCATATCCAGCAACAACAGGTCGGCTCTGGTCTCAAACCCACAAAAAGTAATCACACAAGACCGGTAGACCCGGTCTACAATTACAGAGTCACCCACAAGAGTGGATACATACAAGGGAGAACCCAAAAACTCACAAATAACATCCAGTGAATTGGCAAATAATGTTGAAACATATGAATATGTAGACCCTGGTTCAAATAGCACTGAAGCCTCTCTACCACAGACCGAAATAATACCTGTAATCACGGCATCTGATGCCACTGCATCTGCCCTGGCTGGAATATCATAAAATCTGGCTGGAGCACCCGATGACTGAGCTCCCCCAGGACGAGCTGGAGCTGAACGACCCCTCTTGGATGGCCTCCCCCTCTGGGGCGACCCCTGCCAACCTGACCTCCACCCCTAGGTGGTCCTGATGATGGTGCTGTAATCATAGGCTTCTGTCGCTGCTGCACGGCCTTGCCCCGATACCTGGGACAAAACCTCCATGCGTGACTTAGATTCCCACACTCGAAGCAACTCCCTAGCACTACTGCTTGCTACCCTGAAGAGGAGGAACCCTGAATAGCTGAAGAGCGGTGTGAATCCTCTGGTAAAGCACTGGGATAAGGACTGGAGGATCTCTGTTTGCTAGAATAACTACTGGGTGCACTCTGGATGGCTGGAGGATGATATGAGCGCTCTGGCATGGCGCCAAATTGGGGCTTGACTGGAACAACCCTAGGAGGTACTGAAGGTGCTGAATAGGAAGGCCTGCTGAACTGGACACCTCCGTACTGACCCCTGGCCCTATTTGGTGCCCCTTTGAAGTCACCTGTGAACCTGGGCCTCTTGTCTTGCTAACCCTGCTAACCTTGCTGACCCTGCTCTCTACTCCTTGCACGGTAACCCTCGATACATCGATCTATCTCGACTACAGGCTGATATGGGGTACCCATCTCCACCTCACTGGCCATGGTAGTTCTGATACCCGGATGTAAGCTTGCCACAAACCTTCGAACCCTCTCAGCATCTGTGGGAAATATCATGAGAGCATGGCGAGAAAACTCTGAGAACCTGGCCTCATAATCTGACACGGACATCTGCCCCTGCTCTAACCTCTCAAACTGACCCCGAAGCTCCTCCCTCTCAGATGGTGGAATGTATCTGTCCAAAAATAACTGAATAAATTGCTCCCAAGTAACCGGTGGAGACCCTGCTGGTCTACTGAGTACATAAGACTGCCACCAGCGGCGAGCTCTGCCCTCAAGCTGAAATGTCGTGAAGTCTACCATGTGACTCTAATATCCTCATTTTGTGCAGTCTGTCACTGCACCTCTCGATAAAATCCTGTGCATCCTCTCCCCGCTCACCCCCGAAGGTAGGATGGCGAAGCTGGGTCCATCTACCCAGCAGTTTCTGCTGGTCTATCTCTACAACTGGCCTGGGCTCCGATGCTTCCACCCTAGGCTGAACCGTGATCACTGGTGGAATATTTGGAGTACGATGTACTGCTGTTGCTGGTCCTGTAGCCTGAGTGGTAGGGGTCTGAACTCCCCCTCCTACCCTGGAAGTAGCAGGATCTGATGGAAGTACCCCTTCCTGGGACATAGTGTCCATGAACCTCAGCATACGGCCCATGACGTCCTTGAAACCCGGTGACATCATAAACTCAGCTGGTGGTGGAACTACTGGAGGCAGCTCATCCTGCTCCTCAACATAAGGATCCCTAATCAGTGCAACCGGTACAACTCTGGGACGCCCTCGCCCCCTACTACGAACAGGAGCTCTACCCCTGCCCCTACCGCGGTCTCGAGCGGCAGGGGTAGCAGCCTCCCCTGGATCAGGAACATGTGAAGCACGCATCCTCACCATCTGTGAGAGAGTAGAAGAACAGGTTTGAGTACATCACCGATTGCACGATAGGACATGAACAAAAGGAGTTTCTTAACGCCCTATAGCCTCCTGAAGATAAGTACAGATGTCTCTGTACCGATCCGCAAGACTCTACTCGGTTTGCCCGTGACTCGTCAGACTACGTGAAACTAAGGCTCTGATACCACATTGTCACGAACCAAATCCTAATTCAGGTCGCAATGGCGCCCAACAGCGGGGTTAGGCAAGCCGATATAACTTT
>ML271681.1:0-10210 GCA_005239495.1 Nicotiana undulata | reverse complement strand
ATACCCTATGTTTGAAACGAAGTCATCAACTAGGGGTTGTATACCCTATGTCGGCATCAACTAGGGAGTGTATACTCTACGTTGGAAAAGAAATCATCAGCTAGGGGTTGTATACCCTATGTTGGAAAAGAAGTCATCAACTAGGGGGTGTATACTCTATGTTGGCATCAACTATGGAGGGTATACCCTACGTTGGAAAGGAAATCATCAGCTAGGGGTTGTATACCCTATGCTGGAAAAGAAATCATCAACTAGGGGTTGTATACCCTATGTTGGAAATGAAGTCATCAACTAGGGGTTGTATACCCTATGATGGCATCAACTAGGGAGTGTATACCCTCTGTTGGAACAAAGATCGTCAGCTAGGGGTTGTATACCCTATGATGGAAAAGAAATCATCAACTAGGAGTTGTATACCCTATGTTGGAAAAGAAGTCATCAACTAGGGGTTGTATACCCTATGTCGGCATCAACTAGAGAGTGTATACCCTACGTTGGAAAAGAAATCATTAGCTAGGGGTTGTATACCCTATGCTGGAAAAGAAATCATCAACTAGGGGTTGTATACCCTATGTCGGCATCAACTTGGGAGTGTATACCCTACGTTGGAAAAGAATTCATCAGCTAGGGGTTGTATACCCTATGCTGGAAAAAAAATCATCAACTAGGGGTTGTATACACTATGTCGGCATCAACTAGGGAGTGTATACCCTACGTTGGAAAAGAAATCATCAGCTATGGGTTGTATACCCTATGCTGAAAAGAAATCATCAACTAGGGGTTGTATACCCTATGTTGGAAAAGAAGTCATCAACTAGTGGTTGTATGACATTAACTAGGGAGTGTATACCCTACGTTTGAAAAGTAATCGCCAGCTAGGGGTTGTATACCCTATGCTGGAAAAGAAATCATCAACTAGGGGTTGTATACCCTATGTCGGCATCAACTAGGGAGTGTATACCCTACGTTGGAAAAATCATCAACTAGGGATTGTATACCGTATGTTGGCATCAACTAGGGAGTGTATACCCTACATTGGAAAAGAAATCATCAGTTACGGGTCGTATACCATATGCTGGAAAACACATCATCAACTAGGGGTGGTATACCCTATGTCGGCATCAACTAAGGACTGGGATATCCTAGGATGGAAAAGGTGTAGCTAGGGATTGGAGACCCTATACCACTTCAGGTTTGAGCTGTTTTCAACATTGTTTTTTCCTCTTTTCTTTTCTTTTAATTTTATTTTGAGTAAATGCGGGAAAGGGTTTCTGAGAAAAACTTCCCTTTTGGGGTTATTGCTGCAGAGCTGCTTCTAGCTCTTGCGCCTTTTCTTTGGTTACACTTGCATTTGCAAGGTCGCTTTGGGTTACACCTGTTTCCTTCAATCAAAGAACAATTCGTTAGTCTGAAATGATGGTTGGTTTTGCGGCTTTGATTTTCAATAGCTTGATCTCAGTCCTTTTGACGAGGATCATGACCACTTGCTTGGTTGTTGGGGATTGAGTTTCATCTCTAATTCCGGGGACCCTGACTTTACATATTTTAACAAGGGCGATTGGTCACGTGGGACCCAACATTTGACTTTATTTTGCCTTTGTAGGCCTTTCACTTGCTTTTTCTTTTGGGTATCCAGAGTATCGGGGAAGTTTTGGCCCCTAAAATTCTGCTGCAACGGTTAGTCGTGTGGGACTTAACCTTTTCCAATTTTACTTTGCCTTCATCGGCCTTTCATTTCTGATTTTCCTCCAACTTTACTTTAAAGAATTTGGAGCACTTCGACTTTTCAAACTTTTCCAAGAGGGTTAGCCACGTGGGAATCAACCTTTCACTTCAATTTCCTTTATAGGCATTTCGGTTTGTTTTTCTCCTTTCAAGAGTTTTTCGTTTAAAGCATCGGCCGTTGCGGCCAGTCGGGATTGACTCGATGACCCTGATGAGGCTCGGTGCCCTTTGCATGTTGGCCCGTGTCAAACGAGGACCCTGTAAATCAGTTTTTCCATCCTTTCTTTGCTTTGCTTTAGAAACAGAGTCAGACTGAAAGGTATTGAAAAAAAAATAACATAGAAACGGAGACAATGAATTCTGACAAGAAACATCCCTTTCGGGGGAAAAGAAGAAGGACTTATCTGGAGTGATACGCGGCCTTTAATGAACATGACATGCGTCTTGGACTGGATGCCTGATCTATATAAACCATCTGACTCTCAGAAATTCGTCACGACTTTTAACTCGAGGTTGAGAAACCTTGACCCAGACCATGTCGATATCAGTAATCAATCATCCTCTTTTCGATTAGTAGTGCCTTTTTTGGGTTTTTACCGACTAACCTCTCTCATTTCTTTTCTCGCCATCGCCCTGTAGTGCTCTTTGCGAGTTTTCACTAACAAGACTCTCATTTTTAATTTCTCCACTCACCGTCGCCTTATGGTGCCTGTGTGGGTTTTCACCGATAAGACTCTCTCATTTTACTTCTCTCATTTCTCGTGTCAGATCCAAATAGATGTATCCTCTAATTCTGGCTTTTCTTCGCTGATCGATCAGAAGGACTTGAACAGGATTTGGGGTAAAAAGAATTTGTATTGAATTACAACTTTGGAACTTTTCAGGCGAATCATCGCCGAATCTTAACACTTGCCCCAGCTTAAACTCTTGGGGGAATGTGGATTTTTATTTTGGTGTGACTGAACCCCAGGGAGAGGCTGCCTACGTATCCTTTCGGAATCAAGTCAGACGTAGTTCAGGGAAACATTTTTCTTTTGTTTTGATTTTTTTTGTGTGTTTTGTTTTGTGTTTTTTTTAATCAACACTTCAAGTTCCAAAGAGGGTAATCAAGGAAGAGTAACCGACTCAAAGAGTTTACAAAAACTGGTAGTGTTTGGGGGTACCGTGAATGAAAGCCTTCGTCATTTCGATCATGAGTATCATCACGAAAAGGTCAAACATAATACCTTTTGACTGCATCTGCATTGACAGCCATTTCAGAGTCATTTCCTTCGATGTCCCCCAAGTACAATGCTCCTTTTGGTAGAAATTTTCTTATGATGTAAGGACCTTTCCATTTCGGGGCGAATTTTCCTTTCGCTTCTTCATGGTGCGGGAGGATACGTCTTAGGACAAGTTGCCCCACTTCGAAGTTCCTGGGCCGCACTTTATTGTTATAGGCGCGGGCCATTCTTTGTTGGTACAACTGCCCGTGGAAAACTTCAGCCATTCTTTTCTCATCAATCAGAGTTAATTGTTCCAACTGAGTTTTGACCCATTCATCATTCTCAATTTCAGCTTCGACAATGATTTGAAGGGAGGGAATTTTGACTTCCACAAGGATTACGACTTCAGTGCCATAAACCAATAGATAAGGTGTAGCACCCACTGATGTGAGCACAATCATGCGGTATCCCAATAATGCAAAAGGCAATTTCTCGTGCCACTGTCTAGAACTTTGGATCATTTTTCTGAGGATTTTCTTGATGTTATTGTTGGCTGCTTCAACGACACCATTGGCTTTGGGCCGATAAGGGGTGAAATTACGGTGTGTGATTTGAAACTGTTCACATACCTCCCTCATCAAGTGACTGTTCAGATTTGCAGTGTTATCGGTGATGATGGTTTTTGGAATACCGAAACGACAAATAATGTTTGAATGCACGAAGTCCACCACCACTTTCTTAGTGTCGGCTTTGAAAGTGACTGCTTCGACCCATTTTGTGAAATAGTCGATGGCAACCAAAATAAATCTGTGTCCATTTGAAGCTTTTGGCTCGATTGGCCCAATGACATCCATTCCCCAGGCAACGAAGGGCCAAGGTGCTGACATGGGATGTAATTCTGAGGGTAGCGCATGAATCAGGTCACCATGTATTTGACACTGATGGCATTTGCGGACAAAACTGAAACAATCCTTTTCCATGGTCATCCAGTAATATCCTGCTCGCAGAATTTTCTTTGCGAGGACGTACCCGTTCATGTGAGGGACACATACTCCTGAATGTACTTCGTTCATGATATTTTCAGCTTCTTTGGCATCCACGCACCTTAACAAATTCAGATCTGGAGTCCTTTTGTACAACACCTCTCCGCTTAAAAAGAAACTACTGGCGAGCCTTCTGATGGTTCTCTTTTGATCCCCAGTGGCCTGCTCCGAGTACTCTTTTGTTTTCGAGAATCTTTTGATATCATGATACCATGGTTGTACATCGGGCTCTATTTCGACCGTGTTACAATAACCATGTCTTTCTTTGATTTGAATTTCCAACGGGTCAATGTGAACATTGGCCGGATATGTCAGCATTGCATCTAGGGTGGCCAATGCATCGGCTAACTCGTTGTGGCATCGAGGAATATATGTAAATTCGACGGCTTTGAATCATTTGCTAAGATCTTCCACATGTTGCCTGTAGGGAAGGAGCTTAACATCTCGAGTCTCCCATTCTCGCTGAGCTTGCTTGATGATCAAATTAGAATCTCCCATGACCAATAACTCTTCAACATCCATGTCAATGGCCATGTTCATGCCCATTATACAAGCTTCATATTCGGAAGTATTGTTCGTACAGAAGAAACAGAGGCGGGTCGTGGATGGATAGTGTTGTCCCGTGGGCGAAATCAAGATTGCCCCAATCCCAACGCCTTTTGCATTGACTGCTCCGTCAAAGAATATTTTCCAGGTATTAATGTCTTTTGAGATTACTTCAACTGAATCGACTTCCTCATCTGGGAAATAAGTACTTAAAGGTTGGTATTCATCATCAACCGGGTTCTCAGCCAAGTGACCGGAAGGCTTGAGCTTTCATGGCTGTGCGGGTGACATAGACAATGTCAAACTTTGTGAGCAGGATTTGCCATTTTGCTAACCTTCTTGTGGGCATTGGCTTTTGGAATATGTATTTTAGAGTATCCAACCTGGTTATGAGATACGTGGTATAAGCCAACAAATAATGTCTGAGTTTTTGAACGACCCAAGTTAAGGCGCAACAAGTTCTCTCCAGCAGAGTGTATTTGGCTTCATAGCCAGTGAATTTCTTGCTCAAATAATAGATGGCTTGCTCTTTCTTCCCTGTAACATCATGTTGCCCGAGGACACAACCAAAAGAATTTTCCACAACTGTTAGGTACATGAACAAAGGTCTTCCTGGTTCAGGCGGGACCAACACTGGCGGATTTGACAAATATTCTTTGATTTTGTCAAAGGCGTCCTGACATTCATCTGTCCATTTGATTGCCGCATCTTTCTTTAAGATCTTAAATATCGGCTCACAGGTGGTTGTAAGCTGTGCAATAAACCGGCTGATGTAGTTCAACCTTCCTAACAAGCTCATGACCTCTTTCTTAGTCTTTGGAGGTGGCAAATTTCGGATGGAATTTATCTTCATCGGATCTAACTCAATGCCCCTGCGGCTAACTATAAACCCCAAGAGTTTCCCGGAAGGAACACCAAATGCACATTTAGCAGGGTTCAATTTCAAGTCGTATTTCCGTATCCACTCAAAGAATTTCCTCAAGTCTCGAACATGGACTTCCTCTGTTTTGGATTTAATAATGACATCATCAACGTACACCTCAATTTCTTGGTGCATCATGTCATGGAAAATGGCAGTCATGGCCCTCATATAGGTTGCCCCGGCGTTTTTCAAACCGAACGACATGACCCAGTAACAATAGGTTCCCCATGATGTAGTGAATGATGTCTTTTCTGCATCTTCCTTATCCATTAGGACTTGGTGATAACCGGCATAACAATCCACAAACTATTGTACCTTATATTTGGCACAATTGTCGACGAGGATATGGATGTTCGGTAGCGGGAAGTTGTCTTTGGGACTTGTTTTGTTCAAATCCCTGTAATCAACACATACTCTGAGTTTCCCGTCCTTTTTTGGTACTGGGAATACATTGACTAGCCATGTGGTGTATCTGACTTCTCAAATTACACCGGCTTTTAATTGTTTAGTGACTTCTTCTATAATTTTGTCACTGATATCTGTTTTGAGTTTTCTTTGGTTTTGCTGGACGGGCGGGCAATCAGGATGAGTTGGCAGCTTGTGTACCACTAAATCAACACTTAGTCCGGGCATATCGTCATAGGACCAAGCGAACACATCTTTGAATTCAAACAGAAGTTGAATCAATGCGTCCCTAGTTTTCTCATCCGTGTGAACGCTTATCATGGTCTCTCGAACCTCTTCTGAATTACCCAAATTAACTGGCTCAGTTTCATTTAGGTTTGGCTTAGGCTTATTCTCAAATTGTTCCAATTCTCTTTTTATTTCCCTAAAAGCCTCTTCTTCATCATATTCTGGTCCTTGATTCATCATTTTGAGATAAGACAGCGTGTTAAGATCAGGGCATGAAGTCCGCAAGCATGTCATGTTATTTAAAACCGCATTATTAGGACTGAAAAATAAGAAAAATAACAAAATCAGAAGGAATAATAGACGATGAAATTTTGATTTCATTTCATTGAATTTGAAGATAACAGGGTTTTACATAAGAATTTAAAGACAATGGAACTAAAAACACTCGAGTTACACCCTGAAATAACTCGAAGTGCAGAAAGGACAGCAAAACACGAACTACCAAGATTCCCGTTTGATTGGGAAGGGAGTAGCCTTCCAGTTCTGCAGTTTGGCATTCGGCCCCATGTACTGCACCTCAACGGTGCTTGAGCCTTCTCTTGGCTGAACCATGTGAGTCTCGTATAACATTTGTCTCATGGCCCCGCAAATTTCCTCAATTTCTTTGTCCATAAAGACCTCATCTTCTTATTCAATGTATTGTGGTTTGATAAAGGACTTAGTGATGTGTGGGACTGGCTAAGGCAAGCCCTACCCATCTTTCTTTCATGCGTCGGCCCATTTCACATCGGCTTCTGTAGCCTGGAAACCTATGCCGAAGAATGTTTTGTTGGTAGGCAGAGAGATGGGTTCAATAACGCCTTGTAAGGATACCCCAAGCCCCTTCCCGGGTTTGAACCCATGTCTGGTCATGTTGGTAGCGACCATGATTGATGCGTTAGATAAACAAGGCTGTGGGCACGAAGCACCTTCCTCGTGCTGATCAGTGGGCACAATCTCAAAGGCTTGGTACATAATATGTTCGCTTCCCTCTCTGTCCTCGAGGCAGGGGATGAAGGGGTCCCTTGTTGAACCATGTCACTACATGGTTTTGAAGATTGACAAATGTCTACTCAGTTGAACCAGGTCCATCAGGGCAAACATACTCGAACAGACCCATTGGCACAAGAAGCGTATATGCACAGGAGATAAACATGATCTGTGAATTATCCATAAACTAAGAGGTTGTATCCTGATGCGAAAAGGTTGCAAATTGATAAGAGGTTAGAGTTCGAGTTAAGAAAGGACAGAAATAATCGAGGAATTTGAGATAAACACAAACTCTTCCACCAAGGAACTGTTGCATTAGAACTAAACAAGAACATCTCAACTACTGGCACTATATAATGTTGAAGCATTCCTACTGAAGAATTGATCGCACAAAGGCAGAAGTGAAACAAGAACTGAAAGCAAAATTACCAAAGCAATTTTGCAAGCAGAATCCTTGTGCGACACAAAAGCTACTTACCAACTAGAAGAACCAGTTCCATCTGTTTGTCTTTCGAGTCTAGTTGGTTGTAGTAGGTGATTTAATATTGTATCTTTCAGCTTTATTAGAAGCAATTGTAATATGTACACACTGTTCAAGTTAGAGGTAACTTGAAACTTGTCGCAATTAGCTAGAGGCTAGTTTGCCACAAAGGGATTAGAGTTAGTCCTAGTTTTACAAAAGAGTTTATTTTGTAAATGTTGTTTGGCTCAGAATTGTAGTGAAAAGTTTGGGAAAATCCTACTGAGTAGTAGGTCGTGGTTTTTTCACCTTTTGAGCCAGGTGTTTTCCACGTAAAAATCTCTGTGTTTTTACTTTACTGCATTTATTATTCCGCACCTGTAGAAGTTGGAACACCAAGAAGAACCAGGTTCTTCTATTAAGACAGCACTCGAAAATAGGACACCACACAAATCACCCCCCTTCTTGTGTGGTATTGAAATATAAAACATCAATTGGTATCAGAGCAGGTTATCCTCAAAAAGGCTAACACCTTGGAAAAGATCAAAATGAGTGCACCACCTGGAAACTGGGAGGGTCAATCTACTGCAATGCCACCACTCTTCAATGGCCAGTACTACTCATAGTGGAAGAACATGATGAAGGACCACCTGATTGGAGAAGACTATGAACTCTGGGACATAGTCACTGATGGTCCCCTAGCCAGCATGAAGAAGACTGCTAAAGGTGTAGATGTACCAAAAACTAGAGATGATTGCACTGCTGAGGATCTGAAGAAATGGGAGAAGAATGCTAAGGCCAAAAAGTGGCTAGTATGCGGACTAGGTGCAGACGAGTACAACAAGATCCAAAGCTGCACCACTACCAAAGAAATCTGGGATACCTTGCAAGTAGCCCATGAAGGAACACCTCAAGTGAAAAGATCAAAAGGTACTCTACTATACTCTCAGTATGAAAACTTCACTATGAAAGAGGGAGAGACAATCCAAGAGATGTACACAAGGTTCACAACTTTGACAAATGAACTTAAGTCTCTTGGTAGAGTCATTCTTGAAGAGGACAGGGTAGAGAAGATCCTGACAAGGGTCTTGCCAATTTCCTGGGAAAGTAAGATCACTGCTATCCAGGAATCCAAAAATATGGCAACCCTCAGATTGGATGATCTAATTGGAAACCTTACTACTTATGAAATAAGAAGGCAGGCAATGAAAATGGATGCTCCAAAGAAGGAGAGGAGTCTAGCAATGAGGATCACTGAGGGAGAAGATCTGGAGGAAGATGAGATGGCCATGATTACCAAAGAATTCAAAAACTTCCTCATAAGGAAGAAGGGCATCTCTAGAGGAGGAAACTACAACAAAGATAAAGCTCCAGAAAGGCCGACCAACGAGGGATGCTACAAGTGTGGAATAACTGACCACCTTATCAAGAACTGTCCCCAGTGGGAAGTGGAATGGAAAAATGAGAGATTTGAAAGAAGGAACAGGAAGAAGGAACTGGTCCAACCTAAGAAAACCACAACAAAAGCTATGGTTGCTGCTTGGGGGGGAAAATTCAGATGAAGAATCAGAAGATGGTGAGAATGAAGATCAGGCGCTCATGGCTATTGGAGAATCTGATGAGGAATCATATGAAGAACCAAAGGTAAGTATCTCTCATCTTAAAAACAAAATAAAGTTCCTATCTAAGGAAAATATCTCTAAGTTGCTACTTGATTTCATGGATGATTCCAAAGAAACAACCAAAGAGAAAGAACAACTCTCTAAAGAATGTGCAATGATGAAGGCAAAATGCATGAATCTGGAAATCAGAGTAAGTGAATCTGAAAAGAAAAACACTGCCCTGATGAACCAGGTTCATCCACTTGAAACTGAGATTCCAGATCTAAAATCTGAAAACTTAAAATTAAAGTTAGGATCCAGTAAAAAGGTTGTTGATCATTCTCATATCATGTTAGAAGAAAATGTGGGAAAACTAAAAGATAAGATGTATGCCAAGGATGAACATATAAGGACACTTAAAGAAGAACTTGGCAAAGTCAAACATGAATTAGATCGAACTTGTAAATGGAATAAATCCTTTGATGCCTTGACATGGCTTCAAGAGAATCATAGTAGCAACCGGAGAGGGCTTGGCTTTGGGAGTCAATTGCCCAAGTGGGATCCCAAAAGCAAGTATCTCACTCTCCCTGAGAATAAAATCTGCACCCACTGTGGTAAGACTGGCCACTACAAAATTGAGTGTACTGCAAAAGAGCAGGCCAGTCGAAGAAATGAGAGTTTTGTTAAAAAGAAAGACTGGCTACCAAATTGGGCCAGAAAAAGCTGTNGGAACAGTTCCTTTCACTTGAAAGCCTCAAAGGAGGAAATGTCTCCTTTGGAAATGGAAAGAAAGGTGAAATTATTGGGGTTGGTAAGGTAGGTAAGGATGACACACGTTCCATTGAACATGTTTACCTGATAGATGGCTTGAAATATAGCCTGATCAGTGTGTTACAACTGTGTGACAGAGGTAACCTGGTTGCCTTTACTTCTACAAAATGATTTGTGATTAACCTGCTTACTGACAAGATTGTTTTCAGGGAAAAAAAATGAATAAAATCTATGTCATAGACTTGTCCACACTGTCTGAAAATGAACTCACTTGC
>ML271680.1:55889-73480 GCA_005239495.1 Nicotiana undulata | reverse complement strand
TTAGATAAAATGTACGTTGGTGCTCGGCAAGTATGGCCCGGGTGCTAGTCATGATCCTCCAGCCTTCTAGTTTTTGCTCAGTCTTTTGTTCCAGACTGAGGCTTGTATATTTTTTTATATATATTTCAGTTGTTGTATCTATGTAGCCGCCCGTTGACACTGTGACACTAGTCCTGGCACACACTTGTTGTAGTTATGTTGGGTTTCCGGGTTGTACATATTTGGCCTAGCTGTGGTTCAGCTTGTATCTACGGCCTTACCTCATATCGCTGCTACATTACGCATTTTTACTTGTTATAAATTGTAAATAACTGGAATAATCGAGTTCTGGGGTAGTAACTCCTGGGGATTTATATGTTGGCTTGCCTAACCTCGTCGTTAGGTGCCATTACGACCTGAACCAGGATTTGAGTCGTGACAATTTGGGTCAAATCTTTGGAGTTCTTTTGGGCTTTGAAAGAGGATTAAGAGCAAGGCTTCACTTAGATCGTTCAAGGTGAGTTTTTATCCAAGTTTTATGTTAATTCAAGTTGATTAACGCCAATATTAACAAGATTAAATAATGAAATTTGTTAAATTCTTCCAAATCCTCCAAAAACACAAAAACATAGATTTTCATGATATGTCTTCAAGAGGTGATCGCACTACTCAATCTTCATCTATTGTGTATAAATAAGTATATAGAAGCTAACTTGGAGTAAACATCATGCTTTGGTTGAGTTGGGAGATGAACCCTAGAAATGGGTATCCTGAATAGATTGACTAGTGGGTAGAGGCGATGAATAGTGTCAGTTTGGTATTGTTGTGTATGCAATGAGAGATTTAGAGTTATAAACCCAAGAACTGACTTCTATGGTGGGGATATCGATTTTTACTAGACTTGAGAAGTGAACCCTAGAAATGGGTATCGTGAATAGATTGACTAGTGGGTAGAGACGATGAATAGTGTCAATTTTGTATTGTTGTGCATGCAATGAGAGATTTAGAGTTATAAACCCAAGAATCGACTTCTATGGTGAGGATATTGATTTTTACTAGACTTGAGAAGTTGGACCTGAGTGTTGAACACTTATTTGGTTTAGTTGGTGTTATCATAATATGTCGTTGATGAATATGGGTTGTTATGTAGATATTGGTTGTTGACGAAGTTTGAGTGATCTAAATGAATTGGAGTCTTATAGAACTATTTGGGAGCTTGAGCTTAAGGTAAGTTAATTAAAACTTACTCTACTTGAGGGATTTTATCTAAACAAATATTTTTACTTGGTACATGAGATTGTTTGTAAATGTGTATCTGTACTTGTGGGGACACGTAGGAAATGAT
This sequence comes from Nicotiana undulata, assembly GCA_005239495.1. Lineage (NCBI taxonomy): Eukaryota > Viridiplantae > Streptophyta > Magnoliopsida > Solanales > Solanaceae > Nicotiana > Nicotiana undulata. The sequence goes on along the minus strand of ML271680.1, from coordinate 72,156 downwards.
GTCACCATGTGTCTTTGAATCATGTTGCATATGAAGTGGTGTTTTATAAAACCTTATTTTCAAAAACCTGTTAGCAAATGACACTTGAGGCAAATGTTATAAGTTTTACAAAAACTTATGTTGATGAACTCACAACCCAAAATCCCACCATAGGCATCCTGATGACACCTAGTCTTTAAGACTAGGTAAGCCGATTACTTACCACAGTTAAACCAGTTAAACGTGATATTTTAAATCAGGGTTAAATATAAATACCAAAATAAAGTGACATAAGACTCCATGGCAATAATAACAACAATCTTCCCAAGACTAGGTAATACAAAGTCACGAACTCTAAATGAATACATTGGAATGCCTCAAAAACAAAATACAAGTACTGTCCGGATAACGAATTAACAGTACAGTTAATAGGAAAAGGACTCCAAGGGACTACGACGACCTCACAAATCTACCTTGAATTCTCACGAACAAGAATCTAACTCTGCCTTAATTTGATATCTCCAATACATGGATCCGCATAAAATGTGCTGAAGTGTAGTATGAGCACACCACTGTTGGTACCCAATAAGTACCAAGACTAACCTCAGTGTAGTAGTGGCGAGGTACAAGTCAAGACTCCTACTAGTTATAAAACTTGTGAAGTATGTGAGTATAAATCTAATAATGGAAATGAGAATCAGTAATTGACAACAAGGAAATATAAATAGTGAAGTAATCCGAACATGGTTAAAATACATGTGAAACCAATTAAGGAAAAACAAATTACAACCAAATAATCAAACCGTTCTAACACAAGTTTCACCAAAATATTTCTGTGAGATACCTTATCTCATAAAACCAAGTCACGAGTCCCTAATCACAAGTCATATGATTACGGCACCTTGTGCCTACATTATTAATCACAACCAAACGGACAACTCACGTGCCAATATCTCAATTTGCCCGGCATGGTCATAGGCCCACAATCACTATCCACCCGGCGTGGTCACATGCTCAATATCACAATCTGCCCGACGTGGTCACAGGTTCAACATCACAATCCGTCTGGTGTGATCACAAGGTCAATGTCATGATAAAAGAAGATAATGCAACAATACATGTGCATGATCAACAAATGTCAAGTTTCATACTCCTGAATCAGTGTAAACTATATGGTACTTTGTATGCTTGTGCGAGTGTACTATTAAAATCCAAGTAAACAAGTAATATCAAAGACATCGAGTAGCTCATTGGAAGCAACACAACAAATCATGTAAGGTACATGACATGCACAAGGAGAATCACACCATCACACGAATATCATCAACATTATGTCCCCATGACATCACATATCATCCCTAACATAACCACCCTTATCCGTCCATATTCACAACATCATAATATCCACCCTTATCGCTTCGCCCAGACAATAACACAATAGCCACCCGTATCACTCTGCGCAAACATTATATTAATAGTCACTCGTATCACTCCGCACAATCAACAACAATGAGATGCCAACCTTATGCTCTGCATAACAACAACCAATCCACATAAAAAAATCACATGTGCTAACATCATAACAACACAACATATCAACTCGTACCACAAGTGCCCATAGGCCACAACCTTTCCAAAACAACAATACCGATGTCACAGAAACACATAGCCCATGGCTCAACCACGATGTGAACAAGAATCTCAATAACAATACAATGGAACTGAAAATAACTAAACAACTAAGGATACTCCATAAAACAACAACTTCAATTAAAATAGGTTGATAAATCTCAATAAGTCCAATTTCCATTACTTGCTTATGAATGAATTTAACAATGAAAGGCATGACATATACTAATAACTTGAATTGAATACATATAAAAGTAACTCAACAAAGATGGGTAGAAAATGTAATAACAAATTCGGTTGAAGCATAATAAACTTGACAATGAAAGATATAACATGTAATAGTAACTTCAATTAAGACACATAAGAGTAAATTCGGCAGTGGAAGCTAGAGCATGAAAAAACAACTGCAATCTAAGCATATAATAATGAATTCAACAACGAAATATGTAACAAGTAATAACAACTTTAATTAAATGCATAACGTAACTTAAGAGTCTCTACCGGTCAATTTTTCCACATATAAGTCGGGTACACACTCGTCACCTCGTTTGCAAAAAATGAAGCACGAAGTCCCCAGGTCCGGCATGGTCCAAAATATCCCACCTTTGCTACTTGACTAGTGGAAAGAACTTGCGCCTTGCGAGAAGAATCATGTGAGAAGGGTACTTGGTGACTTTCCATTCTTACTTAATATCCAACCAAATAGGGCATTGATTGAGGTCGGTGCTATGTTTTGGGATGAGAAAGAGTTGTCTTCTGATTTGGTGACATAGAAATGACTCCTCTCTGAAAAGAAATAGGATTCTTTGCTAAGATTCCATGGGATAATCCGGGATTACTAGTACTAGAGAACCCTACCCCCTCGTGGGTTTCTAAAGATGCCGAGATTTAAGACAAATGAAGAATTGCTCTGCTTAAAGAAATCCTATATCCCTTTTGGGTTTCTTTACGATCGTTATGGACATAGTAAGTCGTATCGTCTTCATCATGAGGAACTCACCATTACTTTCCTAGGTTGGACGCACCGCCAGTTTATGTGTTCATCATTTGCTTCTTGGGATTGTTGATATTTCCAATGAAATAGGGAAGGATCCATACTCGCTTAGCCATGGTCTCCAGGACTTTGATGGAAGGCATCGAGGGACAAACCTATACCATCATCCCCACGATCCTAGCAGAAATGTACCACTCTAGATCGATGCAAGCAGGGATTCGGACATTTTGAAAGTTGTAATCTATTACGGCATGTATGGTTGTTGGAGCACTTTCAGAGAGGAGAATATCGTCAACAGCTTCTGCGAAGGCCATTGAATGACTACATATCCTACCACCACCCAAAGAAAATGACAATTATCCCAGACAGGTTTGCACAACCTGGAAGTGGTATAAGCTAGGTGCGTTTCTTCAGGAATCTGGCAGACGAGCAGATACATTGGATGTTTGAATGATTTCCTAGCAGTGCGTTCATCATCAGGTCAAAAGATACTACTCATTTTGTACTGATCGGATTACGAGGTAACTATCCTTATGCTCCTATAAGGGTAATGAGACAAGCGAGAAGAAAATAGGTCATACTCTGGGTTTCCAACATTGTACAGTACAAGGCAGATTTCAAAGGGGACGTCATTCCCTTCAAGTTCGAGTCACAACATATGTGGAACCAGAATATCATTGTGGAAATAAAAACCACTGAGCCAGACAGGTATCACACCAGTCATGTGTACTTCTATCCATCATGGTCGGTAGATGATATAGCGGGAGACGTCATGCCAGGAATCAATCTGGAAAACAGGATCATGGATGATGTTGATGAGGCATAGGTTAAGTATAGGAGACTGCGAAAAAGGGTTTTCGAGTCCCAAGCTAGACGTCTGGAACAACACAAAGTGGACATAAAGGAAATAAAAGAATTGAGGGGAATTGCCACCAAGTCAATAGAGAGATTGGAATATTTGGAACAAGGATTGATGGAGCTTCAAGGGAAGACGAGAAAAAGGCTTTTAGGTTGTTAAAACACGGATAAAAGTGAATTAGGGAATCTAGCAAAGGCTTACTTATTATTGGATATGCACGACCGGGGAACCTGATTGAGGGAGTCAAAAGAGCCAAGCACAGAGAAAGTCCTTCAGGGACCAAGTAGATTAAGAAATGGTGTTCTTTACTGTTTTCTAGCTTGGTTTTAGATTTCGATTGTAATAAGGCTAAATGCCATTAGTGACTTTTATTATTATTTTCGATTTAGAAAAGGTTTGGCTCATTTTCAAATCAATGAAATGATGCAATTATTGGCATCGATTTTCTCCAAGTCTAAGTGTCGTTTAGGCCTACCTCGGGCACAACGAGGTCCCAAAATTAGGACGTGAATTATCGCATGACTTTGCGAACATGTTTAATAGTGCAAGCATTCTTTCAATACCCCTTACTAACTTGGTTACCTTTTTGCTTTTATTATTACCATTCCCCAAGGTTGGTTCGTGCATACTAGCATCGTCGGCATATCACACTAGATCTAGAGGTCCTCCACCTCCTCTTCCGCCAAGAGATGCTAAAATCAGGTCCGAAACTCCTGGAGTTACAAGGAGAACTTTAGCATGTCCAAAACTTGGCAAACATTTCCCTCACCCTCAATGTCCTTGATATTAACCAACAAAATCCAACTACCCATAACCAAACACCACCGCAAAACACACAAAACCAAAACCTGTCACCAAACCCTCCTACACCACACTATTACCCCACACCTCCTCAATACCTTAATCATCCTCCAATACCAACTCCTCAACAAAACCATCATCATCCAACCCTATACCCACAGACCACCACATATCATGCTCCCCAGAACGTAGCACAATCTACTCTTGATCCCTAAAACTCAAAAAATGACCACCTTTATGCCCTGATTCCCGGAGTCCATCAAAGCAATCCAATAAATGTGGAAACCCTACCCCACACTATGCAAAAAACCTATACATACCTGAATCGACCGAGAAAGACTTGCTCATTAAGAACATGACGGAGGAACTTAAGAAGCTCACTGGCAGAGTTCAGAATGTCGAAGGTGGTAAAGGCATTGAAGGTTTAAACTATGAAGACTTGTTCATTTAGCTAGATGTGGAATTGTTGGAGGGTTACAAACCTCCCAAATTTTAAATGTTCGATGGAACTGGTAATCCGAAAGTGCATCTGAGGACATATTGTGACAAGCTTGTTGGAGTGGGAAAAATGAATAAATCTGCATGAAAATGTTCATGCAAAGACTCACAGGAGATGTGTTGTCTTGGTATATCAGCCAGAATCTGAAGAACTGGGTTAGTTGGGTAAGCATGGCGTAAGACTTCATGGACAATTCAGGTTCAACACAGAAAACGCATCAGACGTTTTCTACATTTAAAACCTCAAAAAGAAACCAACAGAAACCTTCTGCGAGTATGCTACTCGATGGAGATCTGAAGCTGCGAAAGTAAGGCCAACACTCAAAGAAGAACAAATGAACAAGTTCTTTGTTAGAGCTCAAGACTCGTAGTGTTATGAAAGGTTGATGGTTATTGAGAACGACAAATTCTTTGACATCATCAAGCTAGGAGAAAGAATAGAAGAGGGGATTAAGAGTGGGATAGTGAAAACTTTCAAGGCATTGCATGCCACAAATAAAGCCTTGCAATCAAGAGGTATTTCAAAGAAGAAATAAGTAGGTGTCGTAATGGTAGCCCAGGGTCCTAAGTCTCCTCTCACATACCAAATACCTCCACCCACATACCAACCTTCACCTCCCATATACCAACAACCTGCTACCACCTACCATGTCGATAATACTCAACCTGCATATTACCATTCACCTCCACCTGCTCGCCAAACCTACCAAAAACCACGACCAAACTTTGACCGCAGACCACCTAGACATTACACCCGAACTGTTGAGCCCATATACCAACTATACGAGAGACTGAAGGCTACTAGTTATGCCACTCCCACATCTGTCGTTGCTATGGAGAATTCTTCCCAATGAATTAACCAGCAAAACATGTGCCTATCATTCAGGCATGAAGGGTCATACAATTGATGAGTGTCGCACACTTAAAGAAAAGATTCAGACACTGATCGAAAATAAGTTCATACAGGTAAAGGAAGTTGCGCCGAATGTGCGTAGCAATCCTCTCCCATATCACATAGGTGAGGGAATGAATGTGATAGAGACTTACGGGAAACGGGATCTGGAGGGGTCAATCGGACTCATTCGATAGGGGGATGATCCTAAAACGTCTATGGTCACCCTCACACCAGTTTTGGTACAAACCCAAGCATCATTTGAAGTCGAGGTAACTACACCCTTCACTGTGATGGTAGCTCCCACACCATCCTACAAGATGCCATACCATGGGATTATGTTGCGGAAGCAAGGAGAAAAGGAAAAGCAAAGATGGAGGAGACAGGTACGGCACAAGGCATGACTAGAACTAGCAGAGTTTATACACCTGAAAACATGGGAGGAACAAGAAAGGAAGCTGCATCTAAGATGCCTATTGTCGATACTGGTACTGATGACCTTTGGAGAAAAGTACAAGCAAGATAATACTTTGTTGTCGACCATTTGAACAAAACTCCCTCTCAGATATCCATCTTGTCACTTCTGCAAAACTTCGACACACATAGGAATGCCTTGATGAAAGTGTTGAATGAAGCTTATGTGCCCACCAACGTCACTAGTGGGGAGATGGCCAATATGGTCGGGAAGGTACTAGAGAGCACAAAATTACCTTTCATGAAGACAAGTTACCACCAAAAGGATTGAGTCACAACAGGGCACTCCACATCATAGTGCGACTCGAGGATAAGTTCATGGTCCAGGTCCTAATAGATAGGAGTTCCAGTCTCAACATATGCCCACTAACTACTATGAAGAGATTAGGTAAAGACCTGCACGATATACGGATGGGAAGCATGGTGAAGGCGTTTGATGGATCCCAAAGAGCCACCATCGGAGAAATCAACCTCAGCCTATAGATGGGCCCGACCTGGTTTGATGTTGAATTCCAAGTGCTGGATATATGTGCTACTTAATACCTATTGTTGGGATGACCCAGGATACATGCTGTTGGAGAACTGGCTTCAACTCTGCATCAGGCTATGAAGTTCGAATAGAATCATCAGGAAGTGATTATCCATGGGGATGGAAGTAACCCCATCTACACCAATCAGACTGTTCCAGTCATCGAAAACAGGAAGAAACTGGGTGGAGAGATGTACCATCGCATTGAGAGAGTCAACGCAATTGAAAAGGATCTATGGTGGAGAAACAAGATAGAACACATACTACTATGGACATGGTATGAACCTAGCAAAGGTCTCGGCAAAAACCTTTAAGGGATCACCAAACTCGTACAGCCGCAGCATCATGGCACAACTTTTGGGCTCGGATATGGATATACTTGGCAAGAATACCAGGATTGGTCGCCACCATGGCATGGTCCTTATTATCCATTGGAATAACCGGTACCACCTTTGCACCAGACATTCCAGCAAGAAAACATGATGTGGGGATTTGAGGAAGATGAAGTCTTAGCCGGCATGAGGAAGTTGTTTCTAGAAGAATAAGATATGGACTGCATTGCAATAGTTGAGGAGGAGGAGGAAGGACTTATCATTCATACCGTGGAGAAAGGAGTTGTTCTCAAGAACTGGACTGTTGCACCATCCCGGGCCCATCGAGTTCCTAGCATTATTATTACCTATCCTGATGAACATGCGATTGTGACATGTAATGAGACAACGCAACATAAGGATAATGATTTTGAGGATCTGGAATATGATATAATACTTGAGGAAATTGTCAGAGAAGTGGAAAATTTTGAAAACAAACCTAAGTCTAACTTGGACGAAACTGAGGCAGTTAACTTAGGGGATTCCGAAACGGTCAAGGAAACACGCATAAGCATTCACCTATCACCATCAGATAAGGAAGAGTACATCAGATTCCTAAAAGAATATGAAGATATCTTTTCATGGTTCTACGATGATATGACTGGTTTGAGCATATCCATTGTGGCTCACAAGCTACCCACTAATCCCGCATGTCCACCAGTAAAGCAGAAGCTCAGAAAGTTGAAGCCGGATATGAGTTTGAAAATAAAAAAAAGGAGGTCACCAAGCAAATCAAAGCCAAGATTCTTAGAGTTGGTGAATACCCGACTTGGTTGGCCAACATCATGCCAGTTCCGAAGAAAGATTAAAAAGTCAGAGTATGTGTTGATTACCGAGATCTAAAGAGAGTGAGTCCCAAAAATAATTTCCCGTTGCCCAATATACACATATTGATTGACAACTGTGCCAAGCATGAACTCCAATCCTTTGTGGATTGCTTCGCAGGATACCATCAGATATGGATGGATGAAAAGGATGTTGAAAAGACAACTTTCATCACGCCGTGGGGAATATACTGCTACAAAATCATGTCATTTGGTTTGAAGAACGCCGGAGCCACCTACATGAGGTCCATGACAACCATTTTCCACGACATGATACACAAGGAAATAGAGGTGTACGTGAATGATGTTATCATCAAATCTAAAAGGAGTACGGATCACATAGCAGACTTGAGGAAATTCTTCGATCGGCTTCGAAGGTACAATCTAAAACGAAATCCTGCAAAGTGCGGTTTCGGAGTCCCTGCTGGAAATATGTTAGGATTCATCCTCAGTCGTAGAGGGATTGAGTTAGACCCGTCAAAAGTCAAATCAATCCAAGACTTGGCACCCGCGAAGAATAAGAAAGATGTGTTGAGCTTTTTAGGGCGCTCAATTACATCAGCTGCTTAATAGCACAATCAACCGTGATATGTGAGCCAATTTACAGAATGTTGAGGCAAGATGCTGCAACAGGATGGACTGAAGAATTCCAGAAAGCCTTTGACAAAATAAAGGAGTATTTATCTAAACCGTCCGTTCTAGTCCACCAGAACCAGGAAGACCCCTGCTACTTTATTTGCCCGTACTGGACAGAGCTTTTGGTTGCATATTGGGACAACATGATGAAACTGGAAGAAAGAAGCATGCAATATATTATCTGAGCAAGAAATTCACCCATTACGAAGCCCGGTACTCTTTGCTAGAACGCACTTGTTGTGCTTTGACGTGGATAGCCCAGAAGTTGAAACATTATTTTTGTGCATACACTACATATCTCATATCAAGGATGGATCTGCTAAAATACAACTTTCAAAAATCCATGCCTACGGGTAAGTTAGCAAAATGGAAAATATTGGTGAGCGAGTTCAACATCGTCTATATAACTCAGAAGCTGGTCAAAGGGCAAGCATTGGTGGATAATCCTGTGGAAAATCCCGTCGACGGAGAATACAAACCATTGAAAATGTATTTTCCCGATGAGGAGGTGTCATTTGTAGGAGAACATATCACCGAAGCATATGATGGTTGGAGAATGTTCTTCGACGGAGCAACAAACTTCAAAGGAGTAGGTATCGGAGGTGTATTAGTATCAGAAACTGGCCAACACTATCCGGTTTCCGCAAAACTCGGGTTTCCATGCACCAACAATATGGCGGAGTATGAGGCTTGCATTTTGGTACTGAGGTTGGCCATTGACATGAATGTTCAGGAGCTGCTACTAATCGAAGATTCAGATCTTTTGGTGCACCAGGTTCTAGGGGAATGGGCTACAAAAAACACCAACATATTTCCATATTTGTACTGTGTACAAGAGCCGATTAAGAGGTTCAAAAAGATAGAATTCAAACATGTTCCGAGGATCCAGAATGAGTTTGCAGATGCGTTAGCCACTTTGTCTTCCATGATACAACACCCAGATAAGAATTTCATCGATCCTACCCCAATGGGAATTCATAAGCAGCCAGCTTATTGTGCTCATGTTGAAGAAGAGATTGACGGAAATCCTTAATTCCACGACATAAAGGAATACTTGGCAAAGGGAGACTATACAGAGACTGCTACCCTTACCCAGAATCACACGCTTCGAAGATTAGCCAACCATTTCTTTCAAAGCGAGAGAATTTTGTATACAAGAACTCCTGACCTGGGATTACTACGGTGTGTCGACACCAAGGAGGCATCCAGATTGCTCGAGGAAATACATGACGGAACTTGCGGACCGCACATGAATGGCTTCATCTTAGCCAAGAATATACTAAGAGAAGGGTGTTTCTGGATGACTATGGAAACAAATTGTATCAAGTATGTTCAAAAGTGTCACCAATGCCAGATATATGCTGACATGATACAAGTACCACCCAATGAACTCAATGAAACAAGTTCACCCTAGCCTTTCTCGTCTTGGGGTATGGATGCCATCGGCCCAATCGAACCAACTGCTTCAAATGGGCATAGATTCATTCTAGTGGCCATAGACTACTTCACAAAAGTTGTTGAAGACGCATCTCATAAAGTTGTAACTAATAAGGTTGTAGCAAATTTTGTTCGAGAATGCATCGTTTTTCGATTCGGAATACCAAAGTCAATCATCACTAATAACACCGCCAATCTAGACAGTGATCAGATGAAGGCCAAGTGTGAAACCTTCAAGACCAAGCATAAGAATTCCACAACATACAGGCTGCAAATGAACGAAGTCGTAGAAGCCGCCAACAATAACATCAAGAAGATATTGAGGAAAATGGTAGATAATTACAAACAATGGCATGAGAAGCTGCCATTTGGTCTGCTCGGAAATCATACCACAGTTCACACATCAACTGGGGAAACTCCCTACCTATTGGTTTATGGTGCTGAAGCGGTTATTCCTGACGAAGTAGAAATCCCTTCTTTCATAATTATACAAGAAGTTGAGCTCAGCGATGCAGAATAGGTACAGAGTCGTTACGAACAACTAGCTCTCATTGATGGGAAGAGAATGAATGCGTTATGTCACAATCAACTCTACCAGAACAAAATGGCAAGAGCTTTCAACAAAAATGTCAGACTAAGGCAATTCACACTGGGGTAATTAGTGTTAAAGAGAATCTTCCCACATCAAGAGGAAGCAAGGGGAAGTTCTAACCCAATTGGCAAGGTCCCTACACGGTTCATCGGGTACTAACAGGAAGAGCACTTATACTGGTAGAAATGGACGGAGAGATTTGGCCAAAACCTATCAATTCAGACGTAGTCAAGAGATACTAAGTTTAAGATTGTTTGCATTTTTCCATTTGATGTAACTGAACTACGTTTGACCGGATTCCCGTTTAAGAGAGAATACGTAGGCAGCTATGTGGATTTGGTCATATCTTAATAAAATCTTCATTTTTCCCATGATTAGAAATTGGGGCAAGATCGCAAGTTCAGCCGACTTCGTCATGAATGGAACAACCAAAGAACGTGTTGTAAGAAGTATGCACTTAAACTGGGGAAGAATTTTGAGGAGGACCCTCAAAATTCTAAAGCAAGAAGGTTGCAATGTATCTAAATGCGTCACAGTTTCCGGTTCATCTAAATTATTTGAGCTTACGTACTATCATATATTTCAAAATAATTTGTCAAATGCATACATATTTTTCAAAAATTGTCTCTATGGCATCCAGATGTTACCTAGAGTAACTCAAGCAGGACTTCAAGACAAGAGCGAAGGCGAAGCAAGGAGTCAAGAGCACGAACCAACCTTACCCCCGCAAACTCACAATTTTTCTTCGAATGCAAGCATGATAAATACAACAGTAATATTCGTGAATACATACACACAACAAATCACTACCTTCACGGCGACGAATTGCCAAACGCAAGCACATCCAGCTAAGAAATACTTCTTTCTTTCGCAGCCACTCGTCGCTTTAATTGGATAAGGCTAATCATTGCTTTTCTATGCATGAGACTAAGCATTGTCTCCTTTTCTTGCATGAGGCTAAGCATTGCCTCCATAATCGCATAAGGATAAGCATTGCCTTCATTTGCATGAGACTAAGTATTGTCTCCACATATTGCATGAGGCTAAGCATTGCCTCCGTAATTGCATAAAGGCCAAGCATTTCCTTCCTCTGCACGAGAGTAAGCATTGTCTGCATTTCTTGCATGAGGTTAAGTATTGCCTCCGTAATTGCATAAGGATAAGCAATGCCTTTTCTTTGCATGAGACTAAGCATTGTCTCCCTTCCTCTGCATGAGACTAAGCACTGTCTCCCTTCCTCTGCATGAGACTAAGCACTGTCTCCACTTTTTTCATGAGGCTAAGCATTGCCTCCATAATTGTATAAGGCTAAGAATTGTTTTCCCTTACATGAGACTAAGCATTATCTTTATTTCCTGTATGAGGCTAAGCATTGCCTCCGTAATTGCATAAGGCTAAGCATTTCCTTTTCTTTGCATTATGAAAAAATAGTGTCTCTACTACACTACATAAGGCCAAGAACTATCCCCTTTATTCATATAGGGCTAAGCACTGCCCTCATCTCATATAAGACTGAGCCTAGACTTGTCTCATCCTCGCATATGACCAAGCATCGCATCTTTGCATTTCATAGGCTGAAATATCGCCATTTTTGTACGAAGGCATCATAGTCCAAAGGCATCATCCTCATAGCCAGGAGACACTATTCCATGGCCAGAGGATCTCTTGAAACTGCACACCATTATTCAAAGTCTTTAGAGTCCAAAGGCACCATTCTAATGGCCCGAGGACACCATTTCATGGCCTGCGAATTCCTTATCATATGCTTCATGGAACAGGACGCCATGGTATAAGGACATCATCCTCAGCGGCCAAAGACAACCTTCATGGTCCAAAGGTAACCTAACATCATGTTTAAATTTTCGCAATAACCCATATATGTTTTGAGTTTTGCAGGTAACTTGGGAGGTAATTGTTCTACAAATAGGAGCAATCTTTGACGATCACATCCTTTGACTACTTCAAACGTAACTGACGATCCGTAATTGCCTACCTTTTACTCTATAATCGTTCAGATATCTGCCTTGTGATTCACCCGTAACGTTCATTTTGCATTCATGAATCCACCTAAAAGTGCTCGTTACTTGCAAAAATATCCTACCTAAATAACCTTTTCGAAACATGCGACCATTCTTATAATAACTCCATCGGCTTTGTTCACCGTTGGATCTAGAACTACACATGGCCTGATTCCCATAACACCGGGGATATATAGGCAACTCCGGAACCATGGTTCGACCCCATTTTTCAAATCACATCATTCCCACTTAATTCAGCCAAAATTGGTCATCATTTTCTTTACCCGACAACTCTTTCATCATTTCCGGGTAAAGAGGGGCAGCTGTTGCTACCCAATTTTGCCCTCCCATTTTTTTCAAATAGTATATATACTTTCAAATTGTCCTTTTTCCTTCATTATTCAATTTACAAGATTTATGCAAGCATTTTTCATAATTTTCCATAATTTTTAGAGCTTTAAAATTAATTTTCTTGCATTTAAATTACTTGAACATTTACTAATTATTCACTTAAATTGTCTGCAATAACTTAATCATCCCAATTCATTATTTTTACACCCACATACATGTTTTAAAACATTTTACAGTTTTTTATAAAACTATATCTATATTTTTACTTATTTAATTTGCAATAATAGCCTACATTTTATGATTAATTGCATTTGTCATTTTATTCAAGGTCAAAATAAGTTTTTTCATTTTTATAATCTTCTATTGTTGTTTTAAAGTATTAAGTTTTATAAATAACATTTAACTATTTTATTAAATTATTTTCCCTTAATTCCTTATATTTAAAATTCAAAAACTAGGCCAATTTTCGGACCAAAAGTTGGCCCAACCATTAGGGGTGTGCATTCGAATCGGTTTATCGATAAATCGAATCGATTATTTGTTATCGGTTTATCGATATCGGTTTATCGATTTATCGATTTCGATTTCGATTTCGAAATTTTCCTTATCGATTTATCGATTTCGATTTCGATTTCGATTTTATCCTCTTCGGTTATCGGTTTATCGATTTATCGATAAACCGATAAGATATACTAAAAAGATAAAAATACCCTTATTTTATAATACCATTTCCTTTACCCTAAGTCCCTAAATAATTTTATTGTATTGCTTAAAATAGTTAAATAATATATTAATTGCCTGACTTGTTAATATACATTCTTATTTTATTTTTTATTTTTTATTTTTATTTTTATTTTTTATTTTTTATTTTTTATTTTTATTTTTATTTTTTTAAATATTTTTTTTTATATATATATATTCTTATTAGATTTTACTAATCTTGGCAAAGAAGCTTCCACCGACGATGTTTGCTAGAGTTAGTTAGCTGCTATGTAAGTTCTCCATTTTAAATAATATACTTGTAAAAGAATGTGATGTATTACAAAGTTCTTAATATTTTTCTTAATTTCTTCCATGTTTAAAGGTTAGTAGTTTCAGCAAGGGATATCACATTTAACGAATGATCATATTTAAAACTCAAGAGAATGAAATTCAAATTAATGAAAAACAGAATTAGCCTTGATGATGTATTTTTTTTTATACCGTTGGAGTTTTGGTGGCATACATTTGATCCTTTACTTTAGTTTCGTTGCGTGTGCTTGTTGACACAATTTTTATTTTATAAACGGTGTTCGTCTTATTTTAGCTTCTTTTATCCATATTAGTTAGGCGTGTTTATAGCGATATACGTTTCGTGGAATCCCGCAAATTTTCTTATTGGTGTAATCGATAACCGAATCGATAAGCCCCAAAAATCGATAAATCGAAATCGAAAAAATCGAAACCTTATTGAAACGATAACGATAAGCATATGTACAAATCGATAATCGATAAGCAATTATCGATAAGGGTCAAAATCGAATCGATAAATCGAATGCACACCCCTACCAACCATGGACCCTAGCCGTATATCCTATTTATCATTTCTGCCACCTTCAAATACTCCCTTCATCTCCAAAACCTAAACCCTAGCCGACCATGGAGATCTTTGCCTATTCCTTCCTTATACGTGTCCATATGCGGATTTACTTGCCTTTTCTAGTTAACAATTGCTCATTTCATGGTAACTTTTGTTACCATTTCACTTATGGAAAGCCAGATCTGGCTTTGATTCTTGGTTTTAGGTGCGATTGTGGTTCTATACACCTAAGAAGAGAATATTTCTCTTGTATATGGTATATCTCTAGTGATTCTGTCGTGATTGAGGCTTGTGAACGACTTGCCCTAAATCCGACTCCAACTGGGGTTTGCTTGACTTCTCCTAAATTGATTCAGAATCAATTTCGCATGCTATCCTTTTCTTTTTTATGATTGATTGACTGTTTTTCCTTGTTTGTGTGTTTAATTTTGCTACTATATAAACCTTTCCCCAATTTCCCCTTTGTACAGAACTAGAATCGCTTAGAACTACTACTACTCTCTCACTTTCACTTTATATATTATTTCTCCTCTCTCTTGATTGTGGCTGGCTGAAATCCAAGGCCACCAGAATTCCACTATTTGACCTCCCTCAGTGCGAGCACTGCCCGGGGTTCATCTGAAGCCCTTGCGAACTTTGCCGCACTGAGAATTTAGGGTTTCTGCTACACTCTCTGTGTTATTAATAAGCAAGCTTTGGCTCTTAATCTCTATTTTATTAGCTCATTAATTCTGCAAACTGGTGAGTAATGGGACTCTTGCAATTTTATTCTCTTTTGTTTGTATTCATATTGTCCAGACCTTTATGAATCAATATGATGTTGCTTGCCTCTGTTCGTATTCATGTTTGTTCTCATTATCCAATACTCCTGTGTTTTTCTACTATCTGAACCTACTGGAATTCTGAGTTTCGATGCATGCATGTTATGTGTGCACAGTTTGATTAATTTCTGATTACTTTCAGCATGCCTTGCCTTGGATTCCTACATTCTTAAGGAGTTTACCTCCTACCCAGAATTTGCTTGAATGAATTTCTTTCCAATGAATCTTTTATGTATTTTTGATGTTATCCTGCTTACATATGCCTCATATGCCCAATTTAGCTGGACATGTTGCTAATTTGGTATTTATGCAATCCTGCATCCTTCAGTGTTTCCCAGGTTTTTAGTTAAACCCCAGTACGCTTGGGTTTTATCACTATGCATAATTGGCTGGTCTAAGTTCTAAAGTTTGTCTATCCTTGACCTCTAGATTGACATATCTTACTGCTATGATGTCTTTGGATTTTGAAATCTTTGTGATTAGGATTCTTATCGACTACTATAAACCATGCATGCTTGTTTTCTCACCTATCATTCTCTGACTGTGACCTTCATGCCTTAATTTCCTAGTTATGAATCTCTTTTAGGTTAATTCATACTTTGCTATAAACTTGTTGTCTTGAAAACTAAGTATGTGTATGCGCTTACCATGTCAACCTAAGTGATATGCTTCTATAACTCTGTTAATGTTGCACATGCTATATGAGCCTATGTTGTTTGTTTTTCATGTCATGTGGAGACTAAGTTTCTACTAGTTCTCCTGGTTTCATGTGTAATCCCCTTGTTTGACCAACCCTGTCACCCTATCTTCTAAAATGCAAGCATAAACCTGCCTTATGTATGTTCCTGCCAACATGTCACATGAATTTGTCTATACATTTTGGTGGTGATTAGCTTTACAATCTAACTGAAATAAGTCTGCAGACTTCCTTCTTAAAGTTCGACATTAGTCGGTTGTTTGTAAGCGTGTATGCCCCCCCCCCC